>RJWM01002051.1:0-137649 GCA_004363535.1 Dasyprocta punctata | reverse complement strand
TGTCCTTTTCCCTTTCCCTTCCTTCCCTCCTCCCCTCCCCCTGCAACGCCTCCTGTCATCCTCAAAATAACTGCCCACACCATCGAGCCCAATATAATCAAACAAAATAGTACAGAATAAAACCAATAAAAAATAAAACAATAGAAGCAATATGTAGTAATACCACGTTGATTTCTATAATACCTCATATTATCTTCTAAGCAGTTGCCTATATCATCTGTTTATAATACAATCAAACAAACCAAAATAGGTTAAAATGACTCAGAACAGAACAATGAAAGCAATACAGGGTTTCAAAACAAGGTGATCAAATATCAATAAAGGCTTCCCTAATATATTTTGTTATCTTTGAAATAGCTGTCTATGTCATCATATATAATAAAATTAGGCAGGTCAAGATTGAATAAGATCAAACTAAACAGCTCATTGAAAACAATACTGGACTCAAATCCCGATGATGGATTATTCAATTGTCTGCCCCGCTTGGTGATATCCCTCTGCTGCTGTTTCTGGAGCTGTGGACTTTTTATCTCTCTCTAAAATGTCCTTCAGTATTCTTTGTAGGGTTGGCTTGGTTGTCATAAATTCCTTTAGTTGTTCTTTGTCGTGGAAGTATCTCGTTTCTCCGTTGATTTTGAAAGATAGTTTTGCAAGGTACATCAATCTGGGTTGGAATTTGGTTTCTTTTCAGGGTTTGAAATGCTTCACTCCAAGCTCTTCTTGACCTGATGGTTTGTGTTGAGAAGTCTGTCATGATTCTGATGGGTTTTCCATTGTAGGTGATCTGTTTTTTTCTCTAATAGCTTTTAATATTCTGTTTTTGTGTTGAATTTCTGGGATCTTGATTATTCTATGTCTGGGTGTAGGTATATTTTGGTTATGATTAGCTGGAGTTCTATATGCTTCACTTATCTGAAAGCCACTTCCTGTTCCCATGCTTGGAAAGTTTTCTGAAATTATTTCTGTAAATAGGCTTTTAATTTGATTTGTATTGACCCCTGCTTTTTCACTCACACCTTTTATTCTTAAGTTATGATTCTTTGGGTTGTCTTTCAGTCATTGTATTGTTACTTCCAGGTTTCTTGTTATTTTTAAGAGATCTTTCCTTTCACGATCACAAGCTGCAAACCTGTCTTCAAGGTTTGAAAGTCTATCTTTAGTTTCCTTCAGGTGGTTTTGCCAGCTTTCATTAGAGTTTTTGATTTCTTGGTAATCTCTTTGAGTCTGTTTCATGTATTCTAAATCTTTTTTGTATTGTTCATTCCAGGTTTCCCTCATTTTCCTATGCTCCATTTTTTCATCTATGTCTCCTTTAGAGATGCCTGGCAATTCTTTTATTATGTTTTTCATTTCTTCTTTTAGTAGAGTTAGTATCTCTGTTCTAATTTCTTTTATAGCCTCATGAAGTTGTTTCTTTACTTCAGTTGTCATCACCTCAGAGACTTTAGTTGTGGGACTCCCGACCTCTTCTGTGTTTGCTTCTCCAGGGTTTGTTCTGCTTGGATTGGAGGCCAGAGACTGCCTTTTGCTTCTTTGTCTTGACATATTCCTGGGTTGTTCTGGACAAGTGTGTACCTGGGATCTTGGTATTCCTTGTGTTGTCTGTAATTTCTCTAAGGTTAGACTGGTCCTTCTAGCCAGTGCTGATTGTGAATATCTGATGGTTACCGCTGGGTGTGCTGTTACAGCGCTGTCCGCTGCCATTCCCCAGGCCCCCTTGGCTCCCCGATGTCTGGTACAGTGCGTGGGGCCAGGGCTGCCACCTGGGAACCTGGGCCAGTTGTTCAGGAATCTTCCACTATCACCCCTAGGGCACACGTGGAGCCGTGGTCTCCAGACTGAGCTGGTCACCCGCCAGGACCCTCCGGGGCTCGGTTGGAGCAACCTCCACGGGACTGTGCCCAACAAGGAGTGGCTCTGGCCCCAAAATGACCACCAGTCCCTCGCTCTCCCTCGTGGGGCGGGGTTCAGGGTCTGCTTACCATCAGCCAGACCAGCCTTCCAGGTCTGCTCTCCCTGTCCACTGCCGCTCTCCTCCAATGCCGCCTCTCTGGGCAGAGGCCTCCAGGCACTCCAACCTTGCGTCCTCAGCAACTCCTTTCACCAAGTGGGTCTGGCTCCAGGCAGAGGTGCCACCAGCCACCGCCCTCCTTGTCTAAGTGCCTCTTTCCACTCTTTCTGTGGGCTTCAATTCTCGCTTTAGATTCTTCCTGGGTCCAGAGGACCCACCTCCTTCCTTCTTGTCTTCCCCATGTTGCTATATTCTAGCATCTGGATGGTATCTTTCAGGGAGGCCACTTACCCTGCTGTTTACCATTCCACCATCTTGTCAAGCCCCTAAGCTTCCTGTTCCTGCACCAGCGTGGCGCCAGACACAGGCCCAGAGTCTGATGAAGGAATGTGTGAATGGATGAGCGAGTCAGTGGTGGCTGGTGGGACAGCATTGCCTCGCTGTGCTTGGGCCGTAGTTCTGGGCGATAGAGATAATCCCAGAGCTGGACGTGTGTCCCAGAGACACATTTGATGAGGAACTTGCAAAGCTGGGGGCAGAAAGCACCTATAGGCTGTGGGCAGAGACTTTAGGATGCCCGGTCCTCTGGTGACACCCTGCCCAGGCTCCTGTGTTAAGTGGCCAATCCATTTCCCTGACAGAGGTCATCTTGCTTCTCAATTTAAGCACCTTCCATGGCTCCCCAGTGCCAGCCCACAAGGCCTTTATAACTGGGGCTGCCTAGCTCACCTGCCACACCTGTCCTACCCTGACCAGCCTACAGTCACACCCTCCTCCCTGCCTCTCTCTCTCTCTCCTCTCCTCTTTTGGTCCCATGGCAGGACCTGATACCTCTCCAGCCCTTTCTTTATTTTTTATTTTGAGACAGGTCTCACTACATCCCTAAGCTGCCTAGGCTGAGCTTGAATTTGCAGTCATCCTGCCTCAGCCTCCCAGAGTGTAAACCAAATACACTTTGTCATCCCCCCCCACTTATGTGAGTGACTCTATCTGGAAGGCTTTTCCCTGTTCTCTGCTGTCACCCTCAACAACTTGGGTCAGCATCATATCCCCCAGGGAGCTGACCAACCTGCCAGCTCAGTCCTGTCTCCCCAGTTCTTCCCTGTATGGGGAAAGCGACCCCACTCTCTGCAGCCAGCCCTGGGGATCCAAGTCTCGGCCTTGCCTCTCCCTGCCTGGGTGACCTTGGGCAGGTCCCCGAATCCTTCTGAACTGCAGCTCCTGTTCCTACTCCTACCCTGTGTAAGGAGTCCCAGCTGCAATCTCCTTGCTCCTGGATTAGTGAGTGAATCAGACAGGCTGGAACAGGAGGCTGGGGTAAAAAGCAGGCACACCGGACGGCACGGCTTGGGTTCGAATTCCACTTCCCTTGCTCATCGACTGTGTGACATTTGGTGGGGCACCTCCTCTCTCCAGGTAGCAAGTTCCCCACCCATAAGGCAGAAACCTCGTAGGTGACTGAAGGAAGGAATGGTGTCATGACCCGGAAGGCACTTATCACAACACAACACGTGGAGAGGTCTCTGTGAAAGATGCCATGGACCAGGGAAGGGATCGGTAAATTCTGCAGTGCTGTGAGGGGTGGTGGTCTCAAGAATGCACTGTGGTTTGCATAGACCCAGAGAGGAGAAGGGGGTTTCTCTCTTTTGGTCACCAGCAGCTGGGTCTGGTAGACACAGGGCCCACCCAGCCCAGGCCCCACTCACAGTGACTGGGGTTCTGTGGGGCTCAGGTGGCCCCAAGACTGCTAAGTGCCCCAGGAGCAGGTGGGGGGAATCTGCACCTGAAGATGCAGCCCTGGGACCCCCCGAGCCCCTCCTACTGGAGCTGGGCTTCTGCACCCAGCCACGCAGAGAGGCTTGGCACCTGGGTGCTGGGCCGGGGGCTCTGGAGCCTGGAGCAGCTGCACTAATTCATGCAAAGGAAGGTGCCCAGATTTGCCCTGTCTATTTATAGCTTATTTATGGAGACGGAAAAACAAGGGCCCTGTTGCCATAGCAACCAGGAGCATCATGGGCGGCTTGGCCTGCAACGGGAAGATGGCCAAGTCTGCCTGTGTGAGGCACCCTGGCTGGTGTGTGCTCTAGCTGTGAGCCAGAGGGCAGAGAGGGTCTTCTAGGGCTTGCCCACCGCTCCAGGTTCTCAGCAGCCTGCACATTGGGCATGGTGGGGGCTGCAGCTTGCTGGCTCTGTGGATAATCCAGCATGATGCTGGGAATGTGCACCCCTGACCTCTGTGTGGGATGCACTCCTGGTCTTCTGATTTTGGAGTTCCTGTCCTCTGAATGCCCACCTGCTATCCCACGCAGGTGTGGAAACTGTCACCCAGCTGTGCTTCAGCACGTGTCCCTTAGGACATTTAGCATAGCGCACTGGAGCAACAGTTCCCACACCAATGCCCTTATGGCTGTGATCTAGCTTGAAGCTGGCAGGAAGCCTAGTGCTAAGGAAGAAGAGCTTAATAAACGCTGAATGAATGAGTGAATGAATGAAAGAGTAAAGTGCTTTACAATTTATGATGCATACACATTCAGTGTGTAAGCACTGTCACGTTCTCTCATTTTACTGATAAGGAAATTGAGGTTCAGAGAAGTAAAGAGACTAGTATAAGGTCACACAGCAATAACCAGCTTTGTTGGTTTGGAGGAGGAAATTTTGCTTTTGTTTGGATCTCTGGAGTGTGAGATCCTCAGGGGTGGTAGTGGTGGGGCTGGGTCTGGCCCAAGGACAGACGGGGTATCATCTGAACCTTGACTCTGCTAGTTGTCAGCTGTGTGACCTCACCAGTGACTTCGCCTCTACAGGCCTTCATTGCCCCATCTCTGAAGGGACTGCTGGTTCCCCAAGGGCACCGCGTCTGTCCCTTTATGGTCTGTTTCCTAGTGTCTGGCACAGTCTGGGTCCCTGTGATGGGCTGAGATCCTGTATATGGCTTGGTTGGGACAGATCTCCAGATGTGAAGAGCTTTCTGGGACTGTGGCTTGTTCCTGTGCTGTTTGAGAATTGAGGCACAGAGAGTCTGAAGGCTCCACTTTGGCCACACAGCCATGTCTGTAGCAGATGTTTAGGCTTCGCTGTTTCACTGGGCTCTGTGACCTGGCTGGGGAATATATGGAACCTTGTCCAGGCCGAGGGGCGGGGAAGGGGGGTGGGGTCTGGGCTGCACTGCAGACCCAGTGGGGTGCAGACGAGTTGGGCAACGAAGCTGAGCAGTAGGCTGAACGCCAGGACCTAGGGCTGCCCTGCCCACTGCTGTGTTGGAGGTAGAGAGGCTGCAGACTGCTCCTGCCCAGGGCTCAGCCACCTTGGGCCAAGCCCGGGCAGCCTGGAGGCTCTCGGTCGCCCTCTGCTGGGCTCTGGCTGCCTCTGCTGGGTCACCCCCAGACGCAGTTAACAAGGAGGCGTTGCTACCTCCTCAGCTTGGCCTGGGCACAAAAATGACCACCAAAAAAACTCACATAAGAAGAAAAATGGATGGTGGGCAGACCCTAGTCCACTTTGTGCCCCCAGCTGCATGGCCTTGGGGAGACTGGCACTTTCCTCCTCTGGACTGTGAACTCAAGAGGTATAGGAGTTTGTCCAGGAGGCTGGAAGTCAGGATCAAGGTGCCACCAGGATGACTTCTTTCTAAGCCATAAGGGAGAATCTGGCCAAAGCTTCAGGCCTTGTGTCTGGAGGTTTGATGACAACCCTTGCGAAAGCACCACTTTATCTTCATGCGGCCTTTGTGCTGTGTGTACCTCTGGCTACGAATTCCCTATTTTGTGAGAACTCAAGTCCTGTTGGGTGAGGACCCACTCTTAGAGTGTCATTTTATTTGCTTAGCTCTGTAAAGATCCTATTTCCAAGTCAGGACCCAGACTAAGAGTTAAGACTTTGAAATACACACTTATTTCCCATAAGAGATGCAGAGATGGAATAAAAGGAAATTCAGCCTTTAGTAATTATCTGTGGACTCAGAGTTGTGACCAACACTAGTTTTAGGCATTTTTGAAACATCCATTCATTCATTTGCACCCAGAAGCATGCCTGGCATATAGTTGGTACTCTACAGATCTATGTCGAGTGAGCAAATTAATTCATTCCATAGTCATTAAGGCTGCCATTTGCCATGTAAATTTGAGCAAGTTACTTCACCTTCGTAAGTCTTATATTCCATGAGTAAAATCAATTGATACAGAGCTACCTCCTAGAGTTGTTGATAGGTTGAACTGAATGCAGTACTAATAATAGCAATTTATGAGGAGCTGCTGTGTGTCAGGATTGATGCTTTTCAAGGACAATGTTCAGTACACACAGAGATATTTTTAAGTTGAGAGAAAATTTACCTAACAAAACTCACCATTTTAATGCTTTAAAGTGTGAGATTCAGTGGTTTTTAGTATAGTCAAAACATTGTACACCTATTACCACAATCTAATTCCAGAATATTTTTATCATCCTCCCCAAAGTCTGTACCCACTGAACAGTCACTCCACCAACTTTCAGCAACCACTAGTTACACTGTCAGAATAAATGAAATTACTCCATTTATGTCATATAAATTATACTGTATGTGTTTTGTGTCTGGCTTCTTTAGCATAATGTTTTTAAGGTTTGTCCCTGTCATAGTCTGTATCTGTGCTTTGTTTCTTTTTATGGCTGAATAATATTCCGCCAAATATTCCATGTTTTGTTTACCATCAATCCATTAGTGGCCATTTGGGCTGTTTCCACTATCTGGCCATTATCATTAATGTTGTTATGCACATTCATGTACAGGTTTTTGTGAACATACATTCTCAGCTCTCTTGGGTAAATATTTAAGAAGGTAGTAACTTTGGGGCAAATTGCCAAATCATTTTCTTGAGCTACAGCCCATTTTACATTCCCACCGGCCCCAAAAGAGACCTCTAATTTCCCCACATTCTCTCCAACCATTCTGATTCCATCTATCTAATTAGAGCCATCCCAGGAGTGCAAAGCTGTATCTCATTGTGATTTTGATTTGCATTTCTCTAACGATTTATGTCAGCATCTTTTCATGAGCTTATTCATTTTATTTTCTTTTCGTTTCTTTTTTTTTCTTTCCTTTTTTGGGACGTGGTCTTGCTTTGCAGTGCAGGTTGACCTTGAGCTCACTATGTAGCCCAGGCTGACCCTGGACTCACAGCGAGCCTCCTGCCTCGGCCTCCCGTGTGCTGTGGATTTGCAGGCATGGGCCACCAAGCTGGCTCCTCATTGGCCCGTTGAGGAAGGAGTTCCTTACATCTGACAGCGGAGAAAACAGATTCAGAGAGGTGCAGAGACTTGCTCCATCCAAGAAGGTCTTGGGTGTTAAAGTCTCAGAAGCAACGCGGTGCCACTTTAACATTAGAAACACGCGATTGCCTTAAGACAAATCCTTTGCTGCCTCCAGCCGTCAGTCTCTCCTCCGCATCACTTGAGGCGGTACGTGCCAACCGCATCTGGGCCTCTCTAGGAAACGTGAGCTTTATGATCAATCGCTCCCACGTGGAGTTTGCCCCGCCCCTTTGGTCCCGATCTCCCTGGGCGCCGGAAGTGCCCGGCTCTTCTTGTTGGCTCCACCCCCCCGGCCCGGAAATACTTTGTCAGGAAGATGGCGGCCGTATCGGTGTATGAACCACCGGTTGGAGGTTTTTCGTTTGATAACTGCCGCAGGTGCTGCTATGCTCTGGTCGGGAGTAGGGGTGGGAGTGCGGTGGCGGGCTCGGAGCTGGGCCACGGCCTGGCTGGGGAAGTGCGAGCGAAGGGTGGATGGCGGGGCCCACGGCCCGTGTGACTCAGGGCAATTAGGGCCTGAGCGTGGGTTTGTCCCTAGGCCGGGTCTGTCCTCTCGCTTTCGCATTGCGCTAGGACACCGCTCGTCTTCGTCTTTTTAGACGAGTCGCAGCCCGCCTCTGGGACTCTCTTCGTTGAACGTCGGGGGGAAAGCGCTGAAGGTAGGGGAATTCAGTGAACAGACGGGTGAAAGCGAAGAGCTTCCCTGAGTTCTGCGTGTCGGCGCGGCGCAGTGGGGTCTCACCCTTCAACTCTGCATTTTCGGACTTGCTTCTCAGGAATGCCGTCTTGGAAGCCGATTTTGCAAAGAAGGGGTTCAAGCTTCCTAAAGCCCGGAAAACTGGCACTACCATTGCGGGGCTGGTCTATAAGGTAAGCAGGAGAGGCCGAGAACAGCCGTGACACCCCTTACCAGGACCCGGACTCCTTTATCTCTCAGCTAGGTCCGGAAGGGCTCATCAGTTAAGGAGCACATCAGGAAAAAAGGTCTTTTAGAAGAGACAGCTTTTGTCAGAAGGTTTTGTGCGCTTAACGGTTTATGTTCTTTGCTGACTTTGCAGTTTTTGACAGGAGGGCAATTTGCTTTCTCTTAAGTTACTTTAGGAAGCTGGTTGATGTAATGGGACAGCACAGAATTTGGGGTCACACGCGTCTAAACCATTGAATGCTTTTATGTTGCTTCCAACTTTGGGCAGCTCACTTTTCTTCTAGTACCTGTACCTTCTCAATCCATCAAATGGGTATAACTCCTGTCTTAAGGGTCAAAAGGAATAATGATTAATGTTGTTACACATGAAGCAGAACACTTTTTTTTTTTGAGGCGGTGGTCTTGCCTGTGTAGTTCAGGCTGACCTTGAACTCTATGTAGTCCAAGCTTGCCTTGAGGCAGTTCTACGTCAGCCTTCCAAGTGCTGGGACTACTGGCGTGTGCCACCATGCCTGGCATGACACATGTTAAAAAACAAATTTGACAGAGGTGGTATTGTAGTGAGAAGATTTCTGGATCTTAATCTAGATTTTTTTTTTTAAGATTAGCTGTGATTTGTGAAGAATTCACTGTATCGTTGATCCTTATTTGAAAACCAGGAATGATATCGTACTACCATACCACAAGGATACAATCAGTAATGTTTGTTAAGAAACCTTTTTTTAAGTCTGAGAGCGTAGGATATTTTTGGCTTGGGGTATCAGCAGCAAGGTATCAGCAGCATTGTTTTCCCTAAACAGTATAGAGGACTGTGGTTTATATATGTAAAGTTGTTTAAAACTTTTTTTTGGTAATAGGATGGCATAGTTCTTGGAGCAGATACAAGAGCAACTGAGGGGATGGTTGTTGCTGACAAGAATTGTTCAAAAATTCACTTCATAGCGCCTAATATTTAGTAAGTATTGATTAGTTGAATAGTTCTTAAGTTTTCAAACCTGTTAGTGCTAAAATTGAACATCTGTCCTCACTAAACCGTTGTTCAGCCTTTGTTTTCTGTTTCCCTCTAATGGCATTTACATGTACCTGTCGCCTAAGCTCGTTGTCAAGTTCTTTGTTTCAGTCTCCAATTCAGTTGGCAGCCAGTTCTGCCTTCTGTGTGGCTCTTGAATCTATTCCTTCTTTTTCTTCTTTCAGCTAAGACCTTTGGGTTCTCTTTTCTTAGTTGTACTACTGCAGTTGTCATTTAATTGGCCTTTTTGCCTCTGGTCTTTCCTCCATCTTGTTCACTCTTCTGCTTTATTGGACTTGGTAAAACACATATCTGCTAATATTTCTTTTTATTAAAAAGTTTTTGAGAGACTTTCCACATTTTATACAGGATAAAAATTGAAAATCTATAACATGATATTTAAACCCTTGTATAAGCTCTCAAAAGGTATACCTTTTAGGCTTTTCCAGATGCCATCACCCCATTCTCCAGTTATACCCATACTGCTCTGAGGGCCATGATGTCTCAGTGTCCCTGTTTTCATCATTGCCAGGCTAATTCCGCTTATGCCAGGCTCTAGGTTTAGAAATGCTCTTTCTTCTTCTTAGCCTCTGAAGTGTTTTTATTTTTTCATAGCCAGCTCACATGAAACTTTTTTTCCTTTTTAGTTTTTTTGAGATAAGGTCTCGCTATGTAGTTCAAGCGGACCTTGAACTCACTGTGGCTGACTTCGAACTCACTTTGTAGCTCAGGCTGGTCTCAAACTCGCGAAATCCTCCTGCCTCAGCCTCCTGAGCCCTGGGATTACAGGCGTGCACCACCATACCCAGTTGAAACCTTTTCTTAAGTATCGGAATAAATTGCACTCTTTAGGTTCCCGTAGCAATTTGTATCTATGCTACTATGTTGTATTATATGGTATATTATAATTTTTGTCTACTTGTGTGTCTTCTGCTCAGTTTTGAAATTAAGAATCCAGATTATCATATTTCTTTATTGCTAGTCCTTAGTGTAATGATTGGTAGGTCTTGAATACTTGGTAGATGATAAATTGCAAGACTTTAACACACCTTGCTTTTTTGTACAACTTCAGTATACTTGTAGTGTTAGTAAAATGTGCACTCTGTTAGAGGAATAGGAACAATGATTTGAAATATTCCTTTGGGCCATAGAGAATGTATTTGAATGTAATTAGATATGTATTCTCAATTTCATGTTTACGATTGCTAGACAGAGCAACTTTATTGCACATGTACTTAAAACATCTTTATGTACCTGTACTCTGGAAGTTGTTCAAGAAACTCCACTTCTAGCTGAGCCTCCAGGTAGTTGGATGTCACCTAAGTTCCTCACTGTATTTTTCAGCTGTTGTGGTGCTGGGACAGCTGCAGACACAGACATGACCACGCAGCTCATTTCTTCCAACTTGGAGCTCCACTCCCTCACCACTGGGCGCCTTCCCAGAGTTGTGACGGCCAATCGGATGCTGAAGCAGATGCTTTTCAGGTATGGTTCCAGGACGGGGTTTTCTGTAGCATCTTTTCCTCATAGATAGCTTAGATTCTTGGCCAAGGGAAGCCTGGAAGCTAGGGAAAAAGCATTCAGAAGAACATATTTTATTTGAGAAATCAGTTATTGAAAAACCTTTTTGGGACAGGGATTTAGCTCAGTGGCTCAAGGGATTGCCTAGTAAGCGTGAAGTCATGAGTTTGATCCCCAGTACCAAAAAAAAACAAAAACAACAACAACAAAAAATAAAACCTTTTTATTTTATTTTTTTTTTTTTGGAGGCAGGTCTCACTATATAGTTCAGGCTGACCTTGAACTCACTGTGTAGCTTAGGTTGGCCTTGAACTCATGGTGATCCTTCTGCCTGTAGAGTGCAAAAATCCATTTTAATTTCATAAGGCATTCGATAATACATTTGAGTTTAAAGTGTCTTGAGTTTTGTCCCCCTCAGAATAAGTCATACAGGAACAATTAATTTCCTGAAGCATAGGGATTCTGGTGTTTTAGTCACTTGATGCTGTGATGAAATACCCACATCTAAAAGGAGAAGAGGTTGATTTTGGCTCAGTTCAGTCCATAGTCAGCTGGCTCTAAGGCAGGATGGCATGGCACAGGGACACGGCAGAGGACGCTCTTCTCATGATGGTCAGGAAGCAGTGAATCAAGGGAGGAGGTGGGGAGGTAGATAAGCCCTTCCAGGTTATGCCTACAGTGACCCTGTCTGCTAACAACAAGCCATAAGCCCCCACGTTCTACCCACCTTCCAAACACATGAAGCATTGGGGGCCGTTTAAGATCTAAACCATAACAATTGGATAAAAGAAACTTTTTGCTCATGTTAAAAAAGAACCTTTGAGTTTGTCCTACAAATTTTACCCTCCCACCCCCAACACACAAATACTAGTGGCTCTTTTCCTCTCTCTTTTAGGAGCAAAATAATGCAGTTAAAATGTCATACTTGTAGTTGCTTGTGAGTATAATATTTGGTACCGGGAATCGAACTCAAGACCTTGTGCTTGCCAGGCAGGCACTTTGCCACTGAATTATATCCCCGGCCCAAGTATAATAATATTGATATTTAGCCAACTTTTATCTCTTACTCAGTTCCAGGCCTTGTTTTAAAATGCTTCATGTATGATCTCTCAGAGAGGGGCTATATATATATATTTTTTTTTTTTAGCAGCACCGGGGATCGAACTCACAACTTCGCACCTGCCAGTCAGGCGCTTAAGTCATTGAGCCAAACTCCCGGCCCTGAGGGGCTATGTATTACTGTCTCCTATTTCTAAGTGAACAAATGAAGGCTTTACTGTACAGGTTTAGTGACTTGCCTAGCCTGACTTCACCCTACGCTCTGTGGCCTCATATGAGTAGTTTTGTCTCTTTTTCTCCTTGAATGTCGTCATTACTTTGTATATGTCTTGACAGTTTTCAGAACTTAAGTCTACTTTCTTACTCATGTTACATAAGAGAGGCCATGTATTATAGTGGAAACAACCTGGGCATTTAGTATTGGGTTTGAAAACTGACTTTTCCTTTTTGGAATTTGCCTCACCCTTAGCAGATTCTTTGCTTTTTTACCTTATGTGTGCAGTGGTCTTCATGATACCTGCCCTAAGGGATGTTGGGAGAATTAAAGGGAAGCATAAATAGATAGCAAAAATTGTAAGCTGGTAGCTCATAGGCCCCTGGCTTTAGAGAAGTTTATTTAAGTTGTGATACTTTTAAAAAATAGCAGTCAAAAATTATAAATTCAGAGATTGGAATTTAAAATTCTGGATTTTTGGCTTTTGAAAAAGTTCAAAAAGAAGATGGGATAACACATGGCATTATCCTGGAACAGAGTGGTCGATGTCACCTTTGGTGGGAACATGCTCTGTTTGTCACAGTCTCTGTCTGCCTCAATTCACTGTTTCTTACATGACCCTTGCCTTCCTGAGAATTTGCAGGTCCTCATCTATATCTGTAGCACAGGCCTGCTTCTCAGTAGTGTATATGTGGCTAATAGTACTATATATAGTTTTCAGTTTACAGATGAGAAAACCAAGGCCTAGAGTCATCAGGACAGAAAGTCTGGTCTACCTGAGTCCTACTGTGACTTGGCTATGCTAAGCCCTTTGTATATATAGCCATCGTCCTATTGTGGGAGAATTCTTGCCAACCAGATAAATTCTTTTAGCCTATTAAAATTTCTGAGGACATTCTTGAATTTTAACTTTAAATACAAAGCTCCCTCTTGTGCCTTATGTGGTACATTACATATAAAGCAATTTTTATTGTATTTGTTTATTTATGTATTTATTTAGAAACAGAGTCTTGCTACATAGTTCAGGCTGACCTTGAGCTCACTACGTAGCCCAGATTGTTCTCAAACTCATGGCGATCCTCCTGCCTCAGCCTCCTAAGTGCTAGGATAATGCAATTTTTAAACCTGTAAAATTGCCATAACTAAGAATACAGTATTTCAAGATTTCCTTGCAATGTTTAAAGCATTTTACAAAATAATTTAGGAAAATATTTCAGTTAATCTCACTCTTTTTTTTTTTTTTTTTTTTTGGTACTGGAGATCAGATTCATGACTTTGCTCTTGCCAGGCAGGTGCTTGTGCTGCTGATCTGTATTCCCAATCCCAGTTAATCTCTTTTGAATGGTTTATGAATTCTAAAGTGTTTTATATTCAGTATGTAATCACATTTAGTGTAATGTAATTTTTTTTTTTTTTTTTTTGAAGGTACTGGGAATCAAACTCATGACCTTGCACTTGCCAGGCAGGCACTTACGCTGCTGAGCTAAATCCCTGGCCCCCAGTGTACTGTAGTTCATAAAAGTTAAATTTTGTCACAGTTTTGAGAGGAACATTTATACATTTAACCAAGATGATGTAGTCTTTTGTGTCCTGGGATAGGTTTTTTTTTTGTCCTGGGGTCTTTTTGATGAGTTATGTAAAATGTATCACAGTGGTGTGAAGGAAAAGGTCTTGGAATTTGAATTCAGCACTTGGGGTAAGTCCTGTTGACAGCATTGTCAGCTGTATGACTTGGCAGTTCACCTACCATTCTGAGCCAGTTTCTTTTTCTGAGTGATTATACTAGTTTCTGTCTCTTGACTTTTGAGGAGGAAAGGAATAAAGCAGTAAGGCAATGGCAATGCATAGTATAGGCCTGGGCATCATCAAAAGGTACTTTCCCATACCTCGTATACCATCCCTCTCATACTTATGCAATAACAAGAATGGCATACCACTGTGTTTCTACCTTACCCTGTTCACCTCATAATGGTGCTGTGTGGATTGTTCCCATTAGTAGATGTAATCAGAATCAGGAGTTCCTCCTTGAGCCAGTGGCGGAGTTCTGGAGACCTAGAGCCTCCTAGCATAGGGAAGACTTACGGGAGAGGATTCCAGAGTTTTGATCAGTGTTTCAGAGGGGTCTGTGACTCGTAAACTTTTAAGAACCATTGATAACTCTTAGAGCATTTGGTGCTATCACAATATTGTATTCTGTGGATGTGTTAGAATTTAACCATCTTTTGAACATTAATGATACTGACCACTTTAAGATATTTAATGTATTGTAAGATATTCTATAAGCTCTTTGGGGAATAGAACCTTTGAGTGCTTGTCTAACCCACTAGGTTATATTCTGCAATAAATTCTTGGGTCCAGAAAAAATTTAAATAGGCACATTTGACTTTGTTTTTGGGCTGGGAATTGAGCTTGCCACTGAGCTACATCCTCAGCTCTTTTTAAATTTAATTTTATTTTGAGACAAGATTTTGCCAGATTATCTAGACTGATGTGGACTTGTAATCCTGCTGCCTTAGCCTCCCCAGTAGCAGGGATTAGAGTCATGTGCACTTGGCTGTACTTAGCAATTTGAGCCACATAGTCAGGTCGTCTGTGAGAAAGCTGTATTAGGTTGTACTGCCATTGATTAGAATGAGGATAGCAGCATGATGTTAAATGATTATGTAGTGTTCTGTTGTTTAGCTCTGCCAATTTATTTAGTTATCTCTATTTTCACTTTTTTACCATCATAAACTGTGCTGTGGTCAACATCCTTTTGCATTGTTTTCTGTAGCTTTCTCTGATTATATCCATAGGCTTATTTGTTTCTGTCTTGAGATTGAATCCAGGGCTTTGTACATACTAGGAAGGTGCCTCGCCATTGAGCTATATAACCCTTTGGATCTGTTTTTCACAATTTCGGTCGTTGGCCAAAATATGTTAAGATTCTTTTAAAGGCATCAAACAGGTTATATTTTAGCGCAAAAGGGAACTGGTTGATTATTGACTTCCTTAAACATTCTGCTCAGTAGGCAGTGGAAGAGGTGCTGCTGGGTTGGTTGGAGGCCAAGTAGGTCTGGACATTGATTTCTTGTCCCCAGGGTCCTTGACCCTCAGGTGGCTTTAGACCAGTTACATACTTCCTCTGTCTGAACCTTTGATCCTTCTTTAGATTGCTTCTAAAATCCTTCCCTGTTCTTGATTTTTTTCACTTAAAAATGAAAAATTGTTCCTGAATAACAGTTTGATAATCAAGGAACCAGGGAGCTCCTGAATTTGACCGTTCTGTTTACTGAGAGAGCTCCTTTATGTGTCCCTGTTTCTCAGCCTGAAATTATGATTTTGGTCTTTTACATTTATTGGTTTCAGTTTTTGCCATTATATCACATGGCAAGTTCACCATATGTTTGGATTCATTTTTCTTAAAGAGCTAAAGATTCATGGTGGAGAATTTTAAATCCATTGCATTTATCTAGAATGGCAATTCCAGTGGTTAAAAACAGGACCAGCTGGGTGTGGTGGTGCATACCTGTAATCCCAGCACTCAGGAGACTGAGGCAGGAGGATCACTACAAGTTCTAGGCCAGCCTTCTGAACTACATGGTGAAACCCTATCTCAAAAACACCAAAACAAAACAAAAGAAAACAGTCAAAACCCGGGACCATCTACACAAAAGGAACATACAGAAGTGATAAACCAAGTAGAGGGAGAAAGTCCGAAAGAACAAGTATATATGCATTTACACTGAGGTGGGATGAAAGATGTATTGTGTTGATGTTCCTGAAGAGGTGGAGCTTTATCCTGTGGTTGTAGCAGTTGTTTTATTGTCATGGAGTTACTGTGTCCTGAATGATGAAATATTCCTCTTTCGCCCAGTATAAGCTCCTGTCTGTGACTATAATTTAGTGGAAGTACTCAAAGGGAAAGGTGTTTAGACAGAAACTATCAAGGCTGAGTTGAGGTTGGTTTTTAGGGCAGCCAAGTGGCTGAGCTTGGCAGCTCTGTGTTAACTCTGAAGGTCGCTCACCTGCTGGTCAGAGAGGTATGATGAGCAAGGTGCTGATGATTTTTGGAGTAAACCAACCTTGGCTCTGAGACACAAGCAACTACTTAGTGTCTCTGGCATAATCCTCCCTTTCATAGCAGGAGCGATCCTGCCCCCTCACAGGAGACTGTGGGCTGAGCTGAAGTGAGGTACGTGGGGCTCCTCACAGTTTACCATTTATGGTGGCTCACTGTAGATGTCCCTTTCAGTGGTGCTTGTTTTCCCCCTTCGGTTCCCAATAACACAGTAACCCCTTGATGAAATAGTGAAGCCATTTATTGTTTGACTTCCTGTGCAACTTTTGGTTAAGTTACAGTGATGCCATGTAGACTCATCTTTTTCTCTTATGCATACTCTGATCACCAGGTATCAAGGTTACATTGGTGCGGCCCTCGTTTTAGGGGGAATAGATGTTACTGGACCTCACCTCTACAGCATCTATCCTCACGGATCAACTGATAAGTTGCCTTATGTCACCATGGGTGAGTGCAATGTTTCCTTGTGTTCCAGAATGCTTATTTACCAGGTGGGTCTCTTGAGCGCTGGTCTTCCCTGTTGAAGGAGGCAGGGCATTACAGTTCTTTGATTCATTCAGCAAATATTTAATGGGTGTCTGCTATCGGTTACACTTGGGATATAGCAGTGAACAAAAACTAGATAAAGATTCCTGCCTGCGAGGAGTTTTTTAGTGGGCATAAACAATAAGCAACTGTAAAAGTGTATTTTGTAGTATGTTGGAAAGTGATAGATACTAGGAAGAAGAAAAATAACTACAGGTGCTTTAGTTATGTAAGATATACCTTTGGGGGACATCGGGTCAAGGGTATATGGGAACTTTTACTTCTTACACCTGTGTTTGGATGTACAGTGATCTGAAAACAAAAAATTAAAAAAAATTTTTTCAAGCAGGATTAGAGGATCTGAGAGTGGTAGGCAGGAGGAAGGCAAGGGGCGGGTGACGGAGTTAAATTGGAAAGGTGGAGTGGGTGTTGCACCTCTGACTATGCCTGGTACCTGCAGAGAGGTTTTCTAAGCTAGAGTAACTGGGGTACCACTTTACTATTTCATCTCTGAGGAATTGTGGATGTTTGTTCCTTTCTGAACCCGCATTTCCTCACCTGTGAAGTGTGATCAACAACACCTACACACCAGGTTGTTGGAATGATTAGAAACTGTATAAACCATCTGCTGTAGTGCCTGACCTATAAACAGCAGTAAGTCTTCACATCAGCGTTTTATGCTTGTATTTTAGCACTAGCTTCTAGTTGAGAAGGTTTTTATTGTTTTGGTTTTTTGAGATGGGCTTTCACTATGTAGTTCAGACTGGCCTCAAACTCACTGTGTAACCCAGGCTGGCCTTGAAGTCATGGTGATCCTCCTGCTTCAGTCTGCTAAGTGCTGGAATTACAGGCCTGGGCCACCACACCTGGCGGGTTGGGGCACTGGGGAATCAAACTCATGACTTCACACTTGCCAGGCAGGTACTTGTACCACTGAGCTATAGCCCCAGCCCTGGCTTGTGTTTTTGAGACAATCTTACCATATTGTTTGGGGTGACCTTGAACTTGAGATCTTCCTGCCTTAGCCTCCTATATATCGTTTCAAGTCAGGCACAGGTGTATACTACTATGCCTGATTTGAAAAGTTAAAATTGTATTTGAAGGAATTGAGATTTTCAGGTTCTAATGAGTCAAATTGTATAGTTTGAAAAATGTGAACAGTCATGTGTAGCTGGTGTTTTTCCAGCTGTTGATTACTGCTTATGTTTTTGTCTTGGTATTTTGCCTCTGAAGCTAGGAAGACTGCTTCCTTGAATAGCTGGAAATTGTCAGTTTGAGACTTTCCTATCTCCCTCTGTTATCCAGCCTCTTCTAAGGGTTCTACGACAGATGTTGCCTATTTGTCAGGGAGAGTGATTTACTCTTAGATACCATATGGATGGATGTTTGTAATTATTTTAAAATGAAGGTATTTCAAATAATTTAGAAATTGCTCTGAATTGCTTTATTCGAATATTTATTTACATTAAACTTTCCATTTATTACCATTGTTTTTATCTCTCCCCATTTAATACCTGTAGGTGTTGGTAAAAGAATAACCTATTAAATAGTTTATTATTTTTTATTTGAAAAATCTCAAACTTGCAGAAAAGTAATAGTAACATAGAATAAAGTTACATTCCCTTTGCTTGGGTTTGTCAATTAACATTTTAATACATTAGCTCTCTTTTTGGTGGGGGGGGTACCTGGAATCCAACTCAGGACCACATGCTTGCCAGGCAGGTGCTGTGCCACCGAGCTATACCTCTGAATTTCATTAGCTCTATCTTCCACATACAGTATATGGCATAATTATTTTTTTTTAATGGAACCATTTGAGAGTAGCATACCTCCCAGCTCTGAATCCTTCAAGATGTTCTCTTCTGTCATCTCAATAAAGTCAGCAGTTTCAGGAAATCTAAAATTGACACAAAGCAATTTTATTTTTTTGGCTTTTTGAAATAGAGTCTGGCTGTGTAGTTCAGGCTGGCCCTGAACTCACTATGTAGCCTAGGTTGGCCTCAAACTCACAGCAATTTGCCTGCCTCAGCCTCTTGATTACAGGCATGCACTGCCATGCCCAGCAGCAATTTCATTTTTTTTTTTTGTACCAGGATTGAACTCACGACCTTATGCTTACCAGGCAGGTGCTTATGCCACTGAACTAAATCCCTGGCCCAGGAATTTAATTTTTAAAATAGGAAAATTGGAATTTTTTTTTTTGGCTTTTTTTTTGCTTTTTGAGGCAGGGTCTCATGCAATTCAGGCTGGCCTTGGGCTCACTTTGCAGTCCAGGTTGGTCTCAAACTTGCAGTGATCCTCCTGCCTCAGCCTCCTGAGTGCTGGGATTACAGGAGTGTGTCACCATGCCCTGCTAGGATTTTTTTCCCTCTTTTTTTCTTTTTCTTTCTTTCTCTCTCCCTTTCTCTCTTTCTTCTTTTTTGTTTCTTTCTTTCCTTTTTTAAAGGAAAACTGAATTTCTTTTGCTTTCAAAGTATAGAAATTTGTGGACCGGGGATTCAGCTCAGTGGCATAAGCACCTGCCTGGCAAGCACGAAGTCGTGAGTTTGATCCCCAGTACCAAAAAAAAAAGTTTAGTACTTTGTCTTATGATCGTAACACTGACTTTAGGAAGAGTTGTTCAGAGTGAGTAGTGGCACTGATGCGAGTGATTGTTTCCCCTCTGTGGCCCCACTTGGTCTTGCACTGTCTCACAGTCACCTCGTGCCTCTCCACGTCCGGTCTGAGTTCCAGGTATGGGCACAGCTCTGAGTTTGTAGGACACTTCTCTTGAGAACCACTTCACACAGTCTGCCCTTGCTGTCCTAAAGACAGGATTAAGAAGAGTAAGACAGGAGTGACAGCTGATTTAATATGCCTGTGGGTTGTTTTTGGGTACCAGGGATCAAACACATGACCTTGCACTTGCCAGGCAGGTGCTTACTTTGCTGAGCTAAATCCCCAGTATGCCTGCGATTTTGGGGGGGGGATTTGTATGTTGTTGATCATTCATCAGCTATTTCTCAGGTGACCTCTGCATGGGAGCACTGTAGCGGGCAGCACAGAGATGGATGTGAGGGTCTTTGCCCTCATGATAATCAGTCTAAGAGGAGGCAGATGTAGATGCCAATGAGGGCGCTAGGCCCACAGACCAGGGGCCCCTCCTAGGAAAAAAGGCTACTTCTAAAGTGGAGGAAGGCAGGAGGAGCTTCACTTCACTCAAGCAGAGTTAAGGGGAGAATGGGATCTGTTTATTCCCTTACCATCACTAGTGCTGGGCATGGTGCGAGGTGCCACTTGGGAGCCTGCAGCCTCACAGGATAGACAGGCATTCAATGTGTGAATGCCCAGTAATGTAAACGAGTGCACAGGGATAAGTACCCTAGAGGAGAAGAGTGTCAGTAGGAAAGAATAATAGGGAGGAGTGTGTGGATGGTGGATGCTGGGGAAGTCTTTTTTGAGCAGGTGACATTAAAACATTTTCTTTGCCTTTTTGGTGCCGGATATCTAACCCAGGGCCTTGCACACACTAGAGGAGTGCTGTACCACCGAGCCGCACCTCCAGCTCGAACGCTTTTTTAATTGAAATTACAGTAATACCTCAGTTCCTGAACACTTCTGTTCACAAGTAGTTTGGTTCCCAAACAAGATTTTGACAGAATTTTACTCCCATTCATGGATGCCATATTGGGTGACACTTACAACCATAGTCATCTTCCCCAAAATCATGAAAATATTAAGTTTATGAATTGAGGTACCACTATACTTTGTGAGCGTGATGAAACACTCAAGGAATGAGTACCGTGTAAAAATAACCTGTTTTGTACTCTTTTTTCTGCAGTCAGCACTGTTAAGGGATGTTTTGTGGTTTTTTCCCCCAGAGCATGTTTTATGGTAAAACTCTTTTCCCTGTTTCTGTGATTGCTTTGCTTTGCTTTTTGTTTGTTTGTTTGTTTGTTTTTGGTTTTTTGAGAGTTGGTCTTACTGTAGTCTAGGCTGGCTTTGAATGAACCGTGTAGCCCTGCCTGGCCTCCCAACTCACAGCAATCCTCCTTCCTCAGCCTCCCCACTGCTGGGATTACAGGTGTGTGCCCCACAGCTGGCCTCTCATCTCTTCATACACGTGTGTCCCTCTTAAAAACTCATAATGAAGTCACACTATTTGTCGGGTTCCTTATTTAGGGTGAGTGTGTTTTCAAAAGATTTTTGTATCAGCGTACGTATTTACATATTGACAGATATGTAGAATTGCTTCGTATGGCCGTAGCCTGCTTTGCTGACTGATTCTCCTGGTGATGGGTATTTTCGTTTTCCAAGCTTTACAGCAAACGTGTCTTTATCTGCTTGTAGAAATACACCGAGACAAATTCCTAGTAGTGAAATTTCTGGGGTAGGTTGTGTTCCAGTTCCTGGTCCCTCCTGCTATGTGAGCTCCTTCCTGGGAAGGGTGAGTGCTCCCACTCAGGGGTAGGGGAGGCATGGGCTCCCCAGACGTAGGAAGGAAGTACAGCTGCTGGGCAGCCCTCAGAAATGACAGATGGCAAGCCATACAGTGCATTTTACCTTTTGAGAACGGTTGCCAAATTGCCCTTCAAAAAGATGGCACCAGCTTACTCCATACAGAGAACACGAGGTGCCTTTCTCGTGCTGCCGCACCAGCACTGGGTACTTTTGCCAGTCTGATGGGGGAACAATGGGGAGAAGTAGCACTGAAGCTGAGACCGGAATACCTGCCCTGTGGAGTTGCTGGGGTCAGCTGGAGGGTGAGCCAGGAGCAGTGCTGTGTAGGGCAAGGGTTCCAGGTTGGGGCACCAGCAGAAGCCAGACTAGAAGGGATGAAGACCAGTGGACAGTGTAAGGGTGGAGCTGAGGCACGCTGGAAAGTGAGGTCGGACAGGGTCCAGCTGCTGCAGGCTGAGCTGTTGTGCTTTTGTCCTGGGGCTTCTTGGCTAACGTTTTGGGCCAGGCAATGATAGTTAGAGATTTGCTTGTTAGAAAGAACTGGCTTTCATTTTCTGTATCTTTCCAAACCAAGTCCCTGTGGAGAGAAGCACTTTACAGAGAATGTAAAATATGGTTTATACTGCCCTGGGCTTTGTCTCTGTCACTCTTGTAGTTTAGTTTAGCCATGGTTTGCTGTGATAGTAGCTGTGCAGGGCTGCATTGGCCTGAGGGAGGCTGGGACAGAGAGGAAGGTCACATCCTGGTCGAAATTGTTGAGGGATGGCTCCTGTCATTACAGGGAGTGCTCCGCAGCCAGCCAACCCACAGACCGGATCCTGAGTCCCCAGCAGTAGTTTGTGCTTTTCCTCAGTGCCAGCTTTCTAGTGGCTCTTGGCAGTAGTGTTGCAGTAACTCCACCACCTCAGCCACCTGCCTTTCCAGTTGGGCTTTGGGCCCCTTTCCCCGTCTGTTTCCTTCCTGTTCCACCTTTGCTTGCACCCTGGCCTCTGCAGCCACAGTCTTTTGCCCTCCCCTGAGTAGACTTGCACAGCCCCTGCTACCAGCTGCCTATTTTTTTTTTTTTTTTTGAGGTACTGGGGTTCGAACTCACAAACTTGAGCCTGCCAGGCAGGCACTTAAGCCACTGAGCCAAGCTCCCAGCCCTAGTCTTTTGAGACAGGGTCGCACTGTGTAGTTCAGGCTGGCCTTGCGCTCACGTTGTAGCCCAAGCCAGCCTCGAACTCACAATGCTTCTCCTACCTCAGCCTCTTGAGTGCTGGGGTTAAAGGCGTGCACCACCACACCCAGCTGCCAGCTGCCTATTGTAAGTGGCTTTTCTGCCTAGAGTGTCGTCCCAGAGCCTGGGGTCTAGCTCTGAAACCGCTCCTTGCTGGCTGTCGTAGCTAGCGTGGCAGGTCCTGATTTCACAACTCCAGCCGTGGCCAAACTCCCCTTTCCCTCTCCCTCATCTCTCCTGTCTCTGAAAATGGAATCTGTCTTCTTCTCGGACTCTGTGACTCGGAGAATAGTTGATGATGAATTAATTTTATGATTCTCTAACTTGTTTATATCGAAGAAAGCCTAGAATTAGTGTTGGTAATCTTAGTGTAGTTCACAGTGTCCCCGAAGTAGAAGTGGTTTAGAGTGTGCTCCGTTTGTGTGACCCAGTTTAGCTCTAGAACACCACAAAGCATTGTTTATGTGATAGGTCCTTTTTTGGTTGTTGTTGAAGCTTGGTGTTATTTTAAATTTAAAGCATATTTATGCAGCGTTTCTGTGCCAGAGTCCACTGGGTGCTGTCACATTATTTTCAGTTAACATTTCATGCAAAGGAATCTGTTATTGCTATTTTATTGATGAGGAACTTGAAGCTTAGAGAGAGTTAGCAATTTAGCTATTATCACTCAGCCTGGAAGTAGCAAAGCTGGGATTTGAACCCTTGTCTTCCTTTTCAAGTAAGCCCCAGTACAACATAGCTGTAGTGATTTTATTGTCTCACAGATGTTATTTCATTAAGCTAGTAAGCCTTGCCTCAGAATACTAAAAATATCCAGATTCTCAGAGGCAATTTGGGTTTCTTTTTTTTCTTTCTTTTTCTTTTTTTCTTTTTGATTACTCTGTGTGTAGATTTTCTACCCCGAATATTAAAAACAGTATTTACTAAAACAGCTTCATAGTGTTAAAGGAAATTTAAAAAATTATCCATAATTCTATGTCTTAAAGACAACATAATTTTCATTTTCTGTTTATTTTCAATCCAAGTTCGTTACAGCCAGGAGCATTTTACACAGAATGTAAAATACTGTTTATACTGCCCTGGGCTTTGTCTCTGTCACTCTTGTAGTTTTAGCCATTGTTTGCTGTGATAGTAGCTGTGCCAGGGGTATTTTCTCCCGCATCTGGCTTCAATTTTTGTTGTTAGTTTGTCTTTTTTCCTTCCTCTTCCTTTCTCTCCTTCTGAGGG
Organism: Dasyprocta punctata; assembly: GCA_004363535.1. Lineage (NCBI taxonomy): Eukaryota > Metazoa > Chordata > Mammalia > Rodentia > Dasyproctidae > Dasyprocta > Dasyprocta punctata. Next base: position 114,156 of record RJWM01002051.1, on the reverse strand, counting down.
GTATGGAGGTGGGAGGAAGAGAACTCCAGGATTGTCCAAGTTTGATGGATTTTGTTTTAATTCATGTTACTTATTTTGGATGAGCTACATACCAAACCTTAAACAGCAGATGAACTGCTCCCATAGAACATTAACATGCACTGTGGGATTGAGGCCTTCCATAAGCATAGCTTTTGTTAGAAAATGAATATTTCATCTGACGTCTCATGTTTTAGTTAAATTATGAGTTTATTATGAGAAATAAAAGCAAAACTTTGTGATTAACTTTTTTTTTTCTTTTTCTGAGATATTTGACAGTAAGAGCTGGAAGCTACAAATCACCCTTAAGACAGGGGTATCTAAATTTTGCCTACCCAAGGGCCTGTGCTGGCGGCCAGCCAGGTGCCTGAAGGCTGCTCTTCATTTACATTGCTCCACTCTGCCACCTGTCTTGCTCATCTGTACTGTGCATTGAGTGTGTCTGGGAGCCAAGTCTCTGAGGACTGGCCTTCCTGAGGGTGTAGCTAGGAGGTACGTGCATCCAGCTCCTGAGCCATGGCCCTGTCTTAACAGTAGCCTTCTTAGTGGACATGGCATTGCCCGTAGTGATAGCAGCATTCACCCAGCTGCTGCAGCAGCAGCTGTTGTGTGGTCCTTCACTATTTAATCTCTGCAACATGGTGCTGTGGCTGCTATCTACTTTGCCTTGCACATGAGGAAACTGAGGCTCCCAGAGGTTTTTTGCCAAGGTCACATGGCAGGGAAGTGCATGTGTTAGAATGGGGACTCTTAAGGTTTCATTTCCTTCTTTTTCTTTTAAGAGAATAATGTATAAGAGCCTGGTGGTGATTGATCAGTGTGATTGTTGAAAGCTGGGTGGATTTCTTTGACTTTATTAAAGAAAAGGAGAAGAGTTTAGTCTTTTTTTTTGATAGACAAAATATGGATTCTTTTAATTCTCAGATTAATTAGCTCATTCTTTGAACTGACCAGCTTTTCTTTATTAGGCAAACTGAAGTAGTGTCAGGAGAAGCTTGGGGACCATCTTGCTATTAGTTTGGCAGTGTTCCTTGTAGCAGCATTGGCAAGGTATATAAAATTTTTATTTTGCTAGCTTCTCCACATGGAGAATTAACATGAATAAAATTTCAAGCATGACATTCCTGGAAATGAGGCCCTTGGACAATTTAGGAATACTAATTTAAGGAATAAACATTGGTATGCACCATTAGGGAAGACTTAGGGTCACTGCCAGGGCCATTCAGGTAAAATTCTATCTCCAAATAAACTGAATGTACAGTTTCCTAATTACTGGAAAGCACCTGCTAAGCCCCAGCTTACAAGGTTTGCGAGCAGTTAAGATGCGGGACAGAGGAGGAAACATACTAGATATTGCACCTTGTGGCCAAAGAATATTAGAATTAAGTTGGAATATCAGTGGACAGCTTAGACTTGCCATTTTCTCTATATTTTTAGCCTGAAGTACCACCTTTGTGTAGACATTTGATGTATCCATCCTGACTTGATTTTGCATGTTACCTGGCATTGGATCAATTAGTATAAATCAAGATGGCAAGTGTTTCTTCTATACTTGTTTTCATTTAAGGCAGCAGCTGTCTTCCTGTTCCCGTCAGAGGCCTGAGGTGACTTGTGAAAATGGTTCGCTAGTCTCTTGACCCAGAAAACCCCATAAAATCATGCAAATCAAGAGGCTCAAATCTTCGTGTTCACTTTAAGAATACCCCTGAACTGCCCAGGCCATCAAGGGTGTGCATACCCAAAAGGCCACTAAGTATCTGAAGGATGTCACATTAAAGAAGTGATGTGTGCCATTCTGGCATGACAGTAGTGGAGTTGCTAGGTGTGCCCACGCCAAGCAGTGGGGCTGGGCGCAGGGTCAGTGTCCCAAAAAGAGTACTGAATTTTTGCTGCACATGCTCAAAAGTGCAGAGAGTGATGCTGAACTGAAGGGTTTAGACGTACATTCTCTGGTCATTGAATATATCCAGGCGAACAGAGCACCCAGGATGACCTGCTGCACTTAAAGAGTCGTGGCCGGACTAACCCATGCATGAGCTCCCTCTGCCACATTGTGATGATACTTACTAAAAAGAACCAAACTGTTCCTAAACCAGAGGAAGAAGTTGCACAGAAGAAAAAGATATCACAGAAGAAATAAAAACTTATGGCATGGGAATAAATTAATCATAAAGTAAATGCAAATAAAAGTAATGTTGTTTGTCATTATTACTTTGAAAAAAATAGCAGCTGTGTTTAGTTCATGGGCCTCCATAAAAACCTTCTCAGAAGACTTACATATAGACTTCATAGCTGTGGTGTTGCTGGAAATTTGTTTTCCTGCACTTGAAGTGGGGCCTCGTGATCATCGCCCTGGGTACCTGGTTTGTGTCTGCCAGGGGCTGTGTGAGGGAGGAACTGCATTGGTCCAGGAGACCTCCTTCTAGTAGAAGCTTTTTCCAGACAGCCAGCTACTGCCCACCCAGGACGGGCTTTTCAGTAACCTTCTAGGGTATAACTTTGAACCCTAGAAGAAGCCGTGGAAGCTCTGTCTTCAGCGCCAGAATATTAAGTCCATAATTCATTGGCTGCTCCTTCCGTGAAGGGTGGGGAGAGGGACTGCCCTGTAGGGAAGGTGTGAGGGTGCAGTGAGACATTGTATGTAGTAGTCTTGTGGTATAGCACACAGGAGATGTTTGGTGCACAGTATTTTATTAATTTCAATGCCAATACATTGCAGTTCTCTGTACTGATTTCTCTCGCAGTTTCTTCTGCTTTGATTAATATATATAAGGTGCATTTAAAAAGATTTAAAATAGGCAATGCATGGATTTTGTATCTTAAATTTATGCCACCATGGAGTGCAAGGAAAAAACCAGCTGGGACCCAAAAGGCCATGAAAGTTGAATTATGCATTTTGCTTCCTGGTTGCTGCAAAGGTGGTACTAAGCCAATAGATGGTGCCATTATGTTAGGAAATAAGAAAACATTGACTTCTAAAATGCATCCTATTGTTACTGGGAATGCAGTATAGTCCTTGCTAGTTCTTCATTTAATCAGAGTGCACTTTGTTCTCGGTTCTGTGGGAAAGAAGTTGAACATCATTTGTAGGTAATGTGTAGAGTATTACCCTTTTCTTTTTTTTGCTGTGACATTTTACCATGAAGTCTTTTCTGATTTGAGTTCAGTCTGCAGTCTGTATACAACCAAATAATAGCTCTTCTCAGGAGTAGGTTTCAGAACTATGAAATGTTCACAATTTTTAAGTTCTTTGCTTTAAATCACACTTCAGAGAGAGTGAGGTTAACTAATTCTTCTTAACTGGCCATGTCTCAGAGTTGGATCTGAATTGGCCCTACTAAAGAAAGTGTCTATGCTTTCATAACCTAGTTATTGCTGATCTTTTGCTTTCTTAGTGGTGAGACTAAGAGGAAAGTCACTTTACGTGTTAAAAGACTTTTCAATAGGTAGTTCGTAGAACACACAGATCGGGATTCATATTCCCATTTTACCATTATGAGTTGTGTGACTTTGGATAGATCCTTCACTTCTCTGAACTTCAGTTTTTTTTCATCTGGTAAGGCGATAGTACCACCTAGGCCATAGATGAATTAAATGAATGTATGTGTATAATTGCCTTTTTTTGAAAACAGTAAGTAGGATTTCTTCTTGTTTACACACAAACTGTAGGGGTAAGGTAAACCTTTACTTACCACAATTAAAAGTAGGTGTGCTTTATAAATTATTAAAATCTCTTGTTCTTTTGTTCTTGAGTATTCTGAGGCACGTGAAATCTTGGGAAAGGTCTGCAGACTGGGCTAACTGGAATCTGGGGAGTTACTTTGACAGGGGACCAGTGGAAAGGATACCTTTGAGAGTCCTCCTGCAGCAGGCTTTGCAGACTATCCGTGTATTGCAGTGCGCTGAGTGAGAGCCCCTGTCCCCGGTGGGCCTGCCTGTGTAGGGTGCTGGAGGGCCGGCACGTCTTACAGAGAGGTAGTTGACACGTCTGTTTTGAGAGAACAGTTTTCTCTCCATGTCTTGCGGCACTGAAATAAAATGCATTAATAAAATAAAACCTTTCACATTTTAGGTTTGGATGCCCTCTGACTGTTAGTCTTTTCTTAGAAATAAGTGTTTATAACCTGTCAGGTCCATGAGATGCTAGATTTGCAATTATAAGAAAAATTCCTGTCCCTTCAAGTGGTGTTTTAAATTATTTACTTAGAGTAAAATTTAACTGCTCTGGCTACGTTACGTTTAGAAAAGCAAAAGAATTTTTTTAAAAATTAGTTTTCGACCGAATGATGACTGGCTTAAAAGATATATTAAAGCATATTAATGGAATCATTTTTTAATTCATTGAGAATAAAAGATAAACTCTGACATTGACGTGCATTTGCTGATGAGAAGGAAGCATTCTTCCTCCTCATGAGGCTTTAAATGTAATACTCAGTGCTTACTCAGGAGTGAAAACATCAAATTAAACTGTTTATGCTGACAAAGGACAAATCTGGATTTCAGCAAGCGATGCAAGATTGTCTGATTGCTTGGCTTGCTGCACCTCAAAGCTTTCGGCCAAGGCGGATAATGAAATGCATGCATACGATTAAACCATCTAATCTGTGGCGTGGGTTTCCTGAGCGGTGAGAGGTGCTCCACTGCTCTCTAGTGGTTGAACACCGTCTCTGGGCCCAGCATTGTTTTATATTCATAAATCAGCTCTTTGCACGTTGGCATTGTTGGCCCCCAGAGCAAACGCCAGTACCAGGAGACGAGGCCTTGTAGTGGGATCAGAGTGAAAAATGACCCATATCTGCGGACCTATGGAAAGCACCAGATTTCCCAGAAAGACCAGCCAGTCGGCTAACAATGAGCAAGTGTGAGTAAGCGCTCTGTCAGGTAGAGCTGACACTGATGGATTAGAGAGTTCTGCGGGTGACTTCTTTATCGCTGCATATACATCTTCCACCTTGGCAGGCCATGGTACCAAACAGGTCCTTGGGTGCTTAAAACGGACCGCTCCTTACTTAGCAGGAAAAGCAGCTTTTTTTTCCTGTGAGGATCTGGTTAAATTGATTTGGGGGAAAGCAGTGGGAATCCGTTTCCTGCTGCCTCTCAGAACTTCATGACTTTGAGAGAAGAAATGTTGAAGACTTCTGTTCCATTAACACTGGCAGCCCTGGGACTTGCTGAGAATGAGTGTATAAAGTGGCTGTGGGAGGGGCAGTCATCTCAGCATCATCACAGTCACTACAATTTACTGAGCTCTTACTATGGCCCTGCATTCTGCTGTGCATGTGGGGTCTCTGACTTGCTCAGTCCTCACAGCCCTTTGAGGAAGATGCAAACTGTTATCCCTTTTGTCTGTGAGAGGAGACCAGGGTGGCAGGGTGATGGTACTGCGTGGTTTCTGAGGCAGCATCATGTTGTGTTGGAAGGGACTTTGCTTCCCGCATCAGCGTGGCAGCCTTGTGGTACTTGGAGTGATGTCCCCAGGGAGGCAGCCAGGGCACCCAGGAGCTGTGCCTCATCGTGCACAGCTTTGTGTTCTCAGAGTCTGCACCATCTGGGAAGTCACTTGGAAATGAGCAGGAAGTGGGCTTGTGAACTGCATGGCCTGGGTTAAATTTTGGCTCTGCGTCTGTGCTGTATTGCCCTGGGCAAATTCTTTGAAACTGGTTGAGTCTCAGTTTCCTGAGATGGGGAAACACCCTCAACACTTGATTTCAGGATCTGGGACTTGGGGGACCCTCAATAAATGTGTCTGCTTCTGTAGTCCAAGAGTTAATGAGTATAATACTGTTAAAAAAGCTCTAATTTCTGTCTGCTCCATTTCAGATCTTTCTGAGAGTTTGATTAGGCAGCAAGTTTTAGAAAGTTATTTTGGTCTTTACTATATCTTTAACATCTTTAATAATATAGATCATAGAATTGCTAAGTTTAATTTAGTATTTAACTATAGAAACATGTTTTAAAAAACCACTGCCATTAATATGACCATTACCCCAAGATCTTATTAATACAGATGATTTTAAACATACAGTATGGGTAAAATTAATATCTAGATTGTAAAATTTTTGTGACACATTTCAGATTTTGTCCTAAATTGGGTCCTTTCAGAAAAAGTTAGGTTCAAATTGAACTGCAGGTGAGCATCTGAAATCTGAAAGGCTTATCATCTGACCCTTGAACCACAGAGTGACACTGCAAGTGGAAATTTCCACACCTGACCTTGTGTGATGGGTCACTCAGGCACACCAAAAATGCATAAAATTACCTTCAGGGTGTGTGTATAAGGTGAAATGAATTTCCTGTTTAGACTTGCGTCCCATCCCCAAGATATCCTATTATGTATATGCAATTATTAAAAAAAAATTCAAAACCACTCTTGGTCCCAAGTGTTTTGGAAAAAGGATACTCAGCATGTACTAATGTGGGTAAGATCACAAAGACTTTCTGAGGTTTTAGAAAATGGAGAGAAATTTAAGATTTTGTTTTCCCACTTGGCTATTTTAATATAAATGCTTTGGAACAGATACTTGAGTGATATTACAAAACAGTGAATGGCATATGTTTAATCATTTAAAGCATTTAAATAAAATTCCAGTCTCATTTGAATTTCCAAGTAAAACCACACAAATTAACTGTAGCCAGATGTGTGGTAATTGTTCCGTTGAAATTTGAAGAAAAAACCAGGTTGAAAGCATACCTTTTTTGGGGTAGGAAGCTAAGAAATATAGCTACCTCTTCCAGGCTTACCTGCTATTCTTGACTTTGAGCATTTGGCTTTGCTATTTAAGAGGAAACAAGGTGGAATGGAAAGAACATTGCACACTTTAAATGTAGAAAGACCTGGCTTAGAAATCTCAGTTTTGCTAATCACTGGCCACATGATCTGGGCAAGTGTCACACCTCTGAGCTTCAGTCTCCTTAGGTAAAGTGTGATTGCTCTGCCTGCCATCCCTGCGGAGCGAACAGAACTAGTGTCCTTGGAAATTTCTTGTACCACGGAAGGTTATTGCAACTATTTTCAAAGGTAAATTTCTGGATAAGTGAGGTCTGGCTCAATGCTCATATGCTCAAAGACATTACTGGTAAGATCATTTTACCTGTAAGACAGCCAGCCCTCAGGAAGCCCTCCAAAGGGTGGTTGTAAAGAGAGACATGTTGTATTTTATTTGTTTGTGATGATTGATTGCTGTCATTCCTTGGGACTGTTGACTCATGCATGGATTGACCTTTAGGCCCCTGTGCACAACTTTCAGGAATAAGCAACTTGCTGATGTAAGACATAAAGATGTGACAGATAGTAGGGCAATAGGTGTTTTGCTTACTGTTTCTATTCATTTGCAATGTTGAATTGTCTCCAGGTTTGTACCTTAAAAAATTGCAAGTAATGCATGATCTTTGAAGAAAAAAAATGAAAATGAAAATAACACTCACAAATAAACACAGTATTTTGATTTCTGTTCTTTCTAGATTTGTATAATATGTATTCCATAGGCATATCTCTTAATACTGCTTTGGAACCTCTCCTAAATGCCGTATCATGTACATTTTTCAATTGCCAAAAAATGCTGCCTTGTCATGTTTACTGACTTGAAGATGTAGTGTTTTATTATCTCTAGGTTTATTGTGTATGCTTTAATCTAAACATTGATCTTTTTATGTACATGATGTGGGTATTTGTTCACTCATTTCTGTAGACAAACTCCCAGGCAGTAGAGTTGCTGGTTTGGTGGGTGTGAGCTTTTCATTTCCAGCTGATGTTTCTGAATTCCCACTAGAATTCGCCTCTCCCAACGTGCCTTTGTCAGCACTATTTGTTGTTCTTTTTAATCTTCGCTAATTTAGAAAGCAAAAGATGGTTGTTTTTATTCCTATTTCTTTGATTACTAATGGTGTTTCTAAGCTGGAATAGGCCTCTGCCTAGTGTTATTTTTTGTACTCTGCTGTGTCTTTTCTCTGTTGGAATATTGATGTTATTTATCCATGAATTCTTTTTAGTTATTCTGCATGTCACATGTATTTTTTTGTGTTAGGGCTTCTATGTTACATTATTTACAGGAGTTAGAATTTTTTTTTTTTGGCTTGCCAGTGACCTGTGATTCATAGGAATTTCATTTTAAAAGCTTGACTGGAGATAGGGTCCCATCTCCTGGAGGTCAGCAGATGTGGTTGACCCCTGTGTCTGCAGGAAAGTCTGTGGGTGAGTCAGCCCTAACAGTCTGCAGTGGAGCAGGCCAGACTGTGCTCTGTTTCCAGGACATTGCAGGGCGCCAGTTGCAGACAGAGTTTAATGAGCATCTGGTTGGGGTGGCTGAGGCCAGGCGGTGCCCACCTGATGGCTGCTGTGGATTGAGGTGTGTAGACTGTAGTTTTTGGTCCCTCTAGGTCCAAGGACCCAAATTGTGTGTTCTCCCCTAGCCGTGATCCACAACTTGGCTTCTGAGTGGGTTGGGAGTTGAGGGTGGTTGAGCAGGGTGGGTGAAGTGGGGGAGCACTGGTAAGGCGGTGAGTGACTAGGTTGCTGTCACAGTGGTTTGCATGTAGTCATTTCTGTAAGTGCAACTTGGTCTTCTGTCTTAAAGGGCTTTGTTCTGGAAGCAGCACTGGCTACTCAGTAACTGTGGGTGGGCTGAAAAAGACAGGCTGTGGGCGTTGCCAAGAAGCAGCTGTAGGGAGACTCGGAGGAGACAGGAGCTTCACTAGAAGGATGTGGAAATCTAAACAGTGCAGCTCACTCCTGTGGTGGGGCGGTTGTTGCCCTTGGTGAGGGTGGAGAATAAATAGAACGTGGATGTGTGCCTTTAAATCCTTTTTTGCTTTTTGAAAATTGAACTTGTGTTACATATGTAATTGCCTTTTATTCAGCCTAGTGTGGTGAATTAAGTATTTTTTTTCTTTTTTTTTTTTTTAAGTCAATGTTGGGTTGTTGAACCCAGAGCCTTTGCCTTGAACCTTTCTGTCCCCCATCCTTTTTCATTTTTAAATGGGATCTCCCTAAGTCACTAAGTTGCCCAGGTGGGACTTGCAGTCTTCCTGTTACAGAATAGATGTTCTTCTGTAGTTTATTAAGGTGTTTACTGCTATTTTCACTTCTCAGTTTCCCTGGCTGCTCCGTCAGACGATTGTGTTCTCAGCTCAGCACAGCTCACTTCCACATGCGTCTCTTTGGTGCTCTTGGTATGCCAAAGTCCGCCAGGTATCTGGCTGCTGGGAAAGGGTGGGCAGGTGGTAGGGTGGAGAGTTCATAAACTTGTTGTGCAGCTGGGGATCAAGGAAGTCTTCTGGGAGGAGTGATGTCTCAATGGGCTTTGAAGGGTGGCTAGGAGTTTGGTGGACTATTAGGGGACTGGTGGGATCACCGTGTGCCAAGATGAGGCTTGAAATGGCTTGGGGACTTTAGGAAATGTCAGCATTGATGGAGTATCAGGGGTGAGTATTGGAGAGGGCTCAGGACTGAGGGAAGCAGGACCTGGTCATGGAAGATCATGTGTACCTTCTCTGAACTGCGTTGTGCCACATAGAACTTCCTGTATGAGAGAATGACATAGGTCACAGCTGAGACAGGAGTCCTGACCTGTGCTTGTTAGTCCTATAACCGTGGACAGGAGGGCCGTCACTTCACTGGGTTGCTGTGAGGATGACTGAGTGACGTAAAACATGGGGGGCCCTTGTGGGTGCTTCCTTCAGGTGCTGTCTTCTCCCTTCCGGCTTGGGAGCACAGGCCTCAGCCCCTGGTCCGCCTCTGTGGATAGCACCCCACTGTGGTGGTGACCACCTGCTTCCCTGACCTGCTCGCTGCAGAGGCAGAGGTCTTGGACCTGCACACTGCCCTTTGGCCTTCTCTGGGCTTCCTTGTTAGTGGGAAGTCGTGTAGCTCTGCCATTTAAGGTATCCTTGTCTTTGGAATAGAAAATAAAGGAAAAGCGTTCTTCCGAAAAGCTTTCTTAGCCTTGGTTTTGGGCTTGAAGAGAACCCCGGGTTAGAGAACTTGACACTGAGGTGAGGATGGCTCAGGGCCTCATTTGTGGTTTGTGGGGAAACTGGGATGTAATTCTTGAATGTTCTTTCTGTGAGCTGCATGGCGGTTGTACATGTACAGCATTTGTCTGATGGCTTGTAATATAGAGTTTTAGGTACTGGACCAATATCTAGGAAACTTGAGTAAAATTATTAGGGAATACTGGTCTCATTGAATTTCTTTTTCTTTCTTTTTTTTTTTTTTAAATGGCTAAGTCTTTTACCCTTGCTTCCCCATTGCATTGCCCTGCAATTATATGAGGATTTGCATCCTGTTCTCTCACTACTTTGGGCAGTGGTGGTGCTGTGTGAATTCTCACCTGTTTTTTAGGTAGCAGAGGCATTCATTTACCTAGGAACCTGTTGACAATCACTTGTGTGCCATCTCCTAGTACTTCTGTATCCTTCTGAAGAGGGGGCGCCAGAGTTCTCTTTCCTAGAAAGCTCAGAGCAGGAGCTAATTTGCACATGAAGTAGAAAATTATCTTTAATGTTGCATTTACCTTTCTTTGCAGATTTGTTTTGGGGTCTGTGTATCTTTGATTTCAGGGGAAGTGGAATCAGTTGAGGAAGCTCTTACTTTGCAGAAAATTTCTGAGTGTTGGGGATTGAGGTGTGTAATGGTATAGTAAGAGCCTGTGGCCCTCCTGTGTTTGCCTGCCCCAGGACCAGCTGTGAGAAACACCTCTGATGACACGGGGTGGCTCCCCACACTGGACAGGGCATTTGTTTCTGATAAAGATTCTGGTAAAAGTTTCTGATAAAAGATTCTATTGGCAGAGAAATATTTTTTCATTTCTAAAAACACTGAAGCAGAAGGAAATATATGTGCCTAGGAGAAACAAAGCTGCGTTTTATTACAGTTCTTCACGAAGTTGTTAGCTCTTAGGAAAATACTGGCCTTCTGTCCTTTTTAAATGTTGATTTCAGGGCTCTGGTCCTTTTACCTTGGGGATTCTAAGGTGGATAATGTGGGGCCACTCTGGAAAAGGAAAGCTGCTGTTGGCCACCCTGCAGGAGTATTGTGTATGTAGAAATATTTTTTCCTGAGATTTTCTCATTTGCAATTTTCTTGTTTCTCCTTGACAGCTGTCCTTTGCTTTCCACACAAAAGCAGTTTTTTTTTTTTTTTTTTTTTTTTTTTGAAACTAGTGAGACTGGTTCTTACCTGAGCCTTAAAACAGCAACTTACTTACTTTTCCCTCTTGACCTCTGAATCTCAGGGTGACCTGGTTATGCCTGAAATGCAATAGAGTTTGACCCATTTTCAAGGACATGTGTTTACTTTGAAATTCAGACAGTTCGGTGAATCTCCTTTTGCATATGTGCTTGTTGTTTTCTTGGGTCCCCTGGTGTTATAGCTGCTTAATTTCTTGTTTCCTTTCCAAAGGGGCTTTTAATAACCCTTTACATCTCCATTTCAGTTTTTTTTTTAAAAGAAGGAAAAAAAATTGGGGGGTGGTGGGGAGATGGGGTTGCCTTTTTGCTCCCAAAGCTTAAATGAATAGTCATTGCTTATAATGTTGGTCTACACTTGAAGCTTCCTACTGCTTTAGATGTGATGTATCTGGTGCCGTGAAGGTAATGATCCTCAACCGCAGCAATATCCCGTAACAGGAGTATCTGTCATATTCATCGGGATTACCATGTTCATTGATTTGTGTCTGTAAATCTGCTGTTTCTACCCTTTAAATTTGATCTATAATTGGACCTCCTTAAATGGTTCAGATAAGGTAGTCTGTATTTCCTCAATGCAGTGTTTGCTGTCAGCCTCCCCTTTTTCATTATACATTCAGCAGACTTGATAAAATCAGCAGGACACCTCATTTGAAACTGTTTAATCGCTGCCTTTTTCCTTTGCTAAACCATTGAGGTGGTCAAGCGATGTACACAAATCATTTTAAATAGAAAATATGGTTTTCTCTCTGACCCAGCTAAATAGATAGTGTTATGCAAAACAAGTTAAAAAGTAATAAATGCCAAAAAAATCTTCTAATTGGAGTAAAAAATTGTGGGCAACTCTATCCTGTCTCCAAAAGTAGAGTATCCTGAAATATTGCCAGGATCTTGTACAGACAAGATGATGATTTTCTAAAGATTCTCTGGTTTCTGAACAAAGCAGGTTTAAATTTTCAAATAGTGCTGAGCTGCCTTTTGCATCCATGCAAAGGGAGACCACACCTAAATGCCTTTACATCTACTTTGGTAGGGATAAATTTGCTATCTGTTAATACCTATGCAGCATAACCTTTCAGCCATTTGCTATTGTGATAATAAATTTTTGTTTCTTTGTCTGTCATTTTGTCTACTCAGCTGTTACTCTTCAAAGTACAAACTAAAAATAATAGCTCCAAATAAATGCCACATAATAAAGTGTTTTACAGTTGTAGCTGGAATAACCTGGCGGCTGCTGCTTGCAGTCCTATTACCATTGCTGGTGCAGTAGTTTCTTCCCTGCATGTCAAGGTGACTCTACGAGGGCCAGCTCATTAAAACAATGTATTCTTCTTAACTGACTTGGTATTTAGCACTTACCCAGAAACCTGCCGAGGCACAATATGGAGCCCAGGCCTCACCGCATAGGACATGAGAAATGAGATGGCGTTCACTTTCTGTAAAAAACACAAATTCTCCATAACCTCATTTTTGTGCTTCTGCATTTCATTGTGAATAATTTACAATTAAACTTGTCAGTGGTAGAAGTAGGGCTAGTTTCTGATTTACTTGAGCTAGTGGTAAGTGAGAGTCTAGGCTTTTGAGAAGTACTCCTTTTTACTTGGTTGACGTGGCCCTATAGGATTAATATTCACACTGTACTTGAATGTGACACTGGGCATGTTTTGCTATTTTTCCTACCCTGAGGTGATGCTGAGATGGAAAAGCTGAGAGTTGGTAAAATACACTAAAAGTGCATCTTTTTCTTACAGGTTCTGGCTCCTTGGCAGCAATGGCCGTGTTTGAAGATAAATTTAGGCCAGATATGGAGGTATGTAAGTCCCTGCAGTTTTATCCCTTCAGATATTTTTCCACTTGTGTGTTGAACATGTGCAAACTGTCGGTTCCTCCAGAGCTTGTACAGCAGTCATTAATTGGAATGATCTTTGGCACAGATAGTATGTTTGTTGATGACAATGGCTACTTGGAAAGTGTCCTTTCATAGTAGCCCTGTGTTGTCCTCCTTTGGACTAGAGGAATTTACACTGTTCTGCTGTTTGCTCTGGCCATTGAGCTGTTTAGGACTCTTAACTATAAATGCTACCGCAGTGCAAAATGTTTTCTTATATACTAAGATTTCTTCTAACGATATCTTAAAATGACAGGTTTTTCTGTTTTCTCAGTAAGAATAGAGCAACTACGTATAACTTTGCATGTCACACAGACCTGGCCTGGAAATGGGGGCAGTTTTAAAAAATCCCTGTAGATTGTTTAGCACCTTGTAGAAGATGGGGGCAAAGTCATGTGTGCCTGGTGTTTTCTCAGGGTGGAATGGACCTAGTATCTCAAATATATATTTATAAGGGATTCTTTCACTGTATTTTCTTTGGTGACTGGGGAGGTGGTATTTTATGGATGACATTCTCAGTCTGTTTTAATGATAGCCGTCTCCCTCTTCCCCCAGTTGAGCAAACCTGCTGCTGCCCAAGAAATCCCCTCTATTAACAAATCCACGGACTTTCCATCGCCACTTTTGGAGGAGCATTCATTATGCCTGGATGCTCGTGGTACTACATTATTCTTCACTGCACTTCCCTCCATGCCACTAAACTAGTACACACAACTACTTAAGGCAGCCTTCGTCGTGTGCTCTTGGTGTTTTGGTGGCTAATTTTTTGATCGCGAGTGCCATTTCTTTTCAATTATTAGTATGCTGTGTATGAGTGGTTTACTTCATTCTTAACATGTAGGTTTCTATCTTTTTTTGACTTTGCAGTATTTTGTTTAGGATCTAAAAGATATTGCTAGATATTAATTTAGTGCTTTGTGTCTCATCTTGTCTGGGGAAGATCACATATTAAAGTCATTTTGTTCTTTTACCACCTCCTTGTCATTGGAGCACTAAGTGTCATAGGAGCTCTGAAGCTGACTTTGCCCTTTAGGTTGGGCCAAGTGTTGTGAAGGCTGCAGACCATGGGACGTGGGTGCCAATCAGCTAGGACAGGGGTGTTGTGCCAGAAACCACTGTGCCCTTGGTACTTGAGAACAGCACAGATAAGGAACTTGGTCAGCAGTCTAGCATTCTTCCCTTTCTTAGACATCTGAGAATTAAAATGTGTAGAATTTAGGTAGATGTTTTCTAAAAATGTTAGCCTTGCTCTAATTAAGAATAGTGAACAGGGCCAAGTATAAAACTATAAATGAAATTAGGATTGTGTTCTCATTTCTCAGTGGGAAAATTTATTCCCATATCAGCATTATTTGGGGTTCTTAAATACATAGAGAAAAAATAAAGATATACTAGGTCACTTACAAAGAAAAAGAAAAGAAAAAAACTTCCCTAGTTTTCTAACCAGAGGCTTTTTAATGTCAAGCCCCTTTTAAAACCACATTAATCTTTTCAAATTTTCTTGAAAGCTTTGTCTATTTCCAATTGATTGGGGCCTCCATATGTTAAAGAAAAATGAGAATTGCAGAAAAAGTTGAATGTATGAGGTATATTAATAGTGACTTACCACTCTACTAAAGTAATTTTTCATTAGTTAAGACTTTGGATTTAGAATGATTCAAAGGCTATGAATTTAATATTGATGTGATGTGGGAGAGGAAAGAGAAATGTCAACGTCAATAAAACTTCGGCTATCAGTCTGGGGAAGGTGTTTCTTAGATTAATTAATTTTACTTAGAGTACTTTATATTCTGCATTACCTGTAAGACTTTGAAATAGGTTGAATCAATACCCATTTCAGATTGATTATATATAAATATATCTTCTTGGGTTTTTGTTCAGCTTGAAACTTGACACACTGATAGACAGTGAAAATCACTATTAGTAGTACCTGCTCTAGTGGTTGAGTTTTAAACAGAAGGCAAGTAATATAAGCAGACTGATAGAAGCTTAACACCTGCCAGTAGACAGTATTGTAAGAATCTAAATTCATGGTATGAGATACTTATAAGGTTTAGAAAGAACAAGCAACTAGCCGTGCTGGTCATACTGCTTGCTTTTGGGGACTTGCAATGATGCTGTGGTGGTAGAAGGTTGAGACTGCCTAGCAAAGTTGGGAGGACAGTGTGCCTGCAGGGTGAGGTGACTGACTCACCTTTTTTCTCTTTCTGTTTGAGATAGGACTGGATATGTCTTAGAAACCCAGAACAGCCTTTCACATCCCCTGTGGTCTAATGGGACAGCGGTTCTGGGCACAGACAGTGGCATTTCCAGGCGTCACTTTCAGGCTATCATAATTATAAATTGTTGCCAAACAGTAATTATTAGAGTCAGACTCAGGAAACAAACTGTCAGGTTTATTGTTAAAACAAATACTACATTAGAGGATGCCCATCTCACCCCTGTCCCCCAAATCTGTACGTTTATGCTGTGGATAAAGATTGCTGGGCTTGGACTATAGGATTGATGCATCAAAAGTAACTGGTATATATGGAATGAAGGTCCCTCTCTGCTTAAAAACCCTTAGTGCTTCCTTATTGTCTGTAACTCCCCCTGTCCAATATGGTAGCCACTACCCACAGGGGACTATCAAATGCTTGAAATCTGGCTAGTCTGAGGAAAAGGACTGTGGGTAGAGAATATATGCCAAATTTCAAAGAATTAATACAAGAATTTTAATATCAGTGGTTTTATATTGGGCTTGGGTTGTAGGCCAGTGAAAGACTGCTGCCTAGCATGTATGAGCCCTTGACTTGATCTCAGCACCTCAAAATGAATGAATGAATGAATATTGATCACATATTGAAATGGTAATATGGCTACTGGAAAATTTGGGGGGCTGGGTTAATCTAGGATTGGTTCTTGAACTTGTCATTTGCACAGTTCATTTTTCTCTGCCATATCCAGGTACCACCTATACTGTTACTTTTATTGAAAATATTCTTTAACTTTTTAATAAATTAAGGTATAATTTGTGTCATAAAACGCATTTGGCATTTGTAATCATTAGTAACTGTCACTCAAGATACAGAGCATTTCCTTTGCCTCCAGTCCCTTCCTGCTCTTTCCCACAGCTACTTCACATCTTAATTTAAGTATCTTTTTAGAGTATAGTGTGTGTCTGTGAAATCCTGGGTGTGATGTACTGGCTGTAGTGTTCTCTTAAGACACATGAAAATGTGTGTGTACTATTAATGGAACTAAGAATGTGTTCATGCATCTCCATCATATGTAAGACCAGGGGGATGAATATTAAGCTTGGGGATTATAGGTCCACCTCGGCCATTCCTGTCTCTTTCTTGTCCTTGGAAACATATTGTGTTCCTGCTTACTGTCAAACCCCACACCCTCCGCCCCCCATGGCGTCTGGAGCAGAACCTTTGGTGGCTTCCTCATTCATTCATGTCCCTGTGCTCCACTGGACATACCTGTCCCATTGTTTGATAGCTCTTCTCAAGGATGTCTCCTCCACTCGCCTGTGAGAGATGGAGCTCCACGGATCTAGCTTCTTCAGGTCAGCGGCCATGAAACTGTTCTTTCTGTCTCCAAGTTCAGTATGTGCTTGTTGACTTGAGGCAAGATAACCCTGAGCTAAAAAGCAAAATCTGAGTCATCAAAAACCACCTGGGGCCAGGGTTCAGTGGCTTAAGCGCCTGCCTGGCAGGCGCATGTGAGTTTGATCCCCGGTACCAGGATGAAAAAAAAAAAAAGATTAACAAAAATCACCTGGGAAATAGAGTGTCCCTTTCTCCCTTTCCCATGTGGAAAGTGATGAACCTGTTTTTAAGATAACAGGATGATAGCTAGGGCACTGCAACAATGTACAGTGTTGAGACTGAGTCAGCAAAGCAGTTGTCCCATGAAGTACACAGGTGAAGGAAGTTGGGATGGGGTGAATGCTCAGTGGGAAAGAATAGGCCAGAAAAGCAGCCTGGTGTGGCCCAACAGGAATTCTTAAGATGGGCTTGAGATGACCTCTGCTGATTTGGCCATCTGAGCCAGTGATTTGCCTTAAGAGAAAGCACTGGGCTCAGTTTCTGACAGATTGCTGGCTAACTAGTGAATTTACAGCACTTGAGAAATTCTCACCCCACTGTGGTCCAAATGCTACCTCAGGTGATCCTATAATTTTTGGTTTTCTTGCTTTTTTTTCTCTTGCTGTTAGTTTGCCCTGGAAGTTCAAGGGTAGGAACTATGTGTGTTGGTTGTTTCCTTATACTTAGCATGGAAACTGATACATACGAGGGATTCAGCCAGTATTTGTTGATGAGTGGATATTTTGTAGTTCTCAGGTCAGCTGTCCTTTGCAACATTTTAATAGTTTCACTTTAGACTACTGTGATAGCAATGAAAGCATAAACACTTGTATTTCTTTCTTTTTTTCTTTTTTTTTTTGGTACTGGGGATCGAACTCAGACCTCACACTTGCTAGGCAGGTGCTTGTGCTGCTGAGCTAAACCCCTGGCCCAAAACTTGTATTTCTTACTGGTGATAGATTTCATGCTGTATTTTTGTCAGCATACATCTTTATCCAGGTGTTATACCAGTGTATTAGAATTGTGGATTTTGAATGTGTGAATTGACCTGATGACAAAAGGTCAGTTATTTCGAATTTTTTTGTGTTTGTGTATGATGATGAATTGCATAAAGCCATTGCTCCAGATTTTTCTTCTTCCATTGTTAAGGCTGGTAAAGGAATTAAGCTCTTGATACTGGTTGTTACCTACAGGCTGACTGAACGGGGACACTGGCAGTAACCACACAGTGGGCTTTTTGGTCCACTTTCCAGTTAAGTGTAAGAAATTTGACCACTGTCCCTGGAAATACGGTGGTAGTTTGGTAGAAGTTTGTATCTTAAAAGTTATTGAAATAAAGTACAGATATTATTTTAGGTGGGGGAGGAAATTAAGGAAATGAATCATAGTTTTCCTTCCATTTTCTTTCTTTGTAAGCAGGAATGTTTTCATTTGGCCTGGTGAGAAATTTAGTCTTGAAGACTACAATTCATTAAAATGGGTAGAAGATTAATATTTAGTCTATCAAGATCAATACTGTCCCCTCTTTGCACTAATTGTCAGAATACCGTGCAAGGGCTGCCGAAGGGTAGTGGTGTGCGGCAGGACCCTCACATCACAGGGAGATGATTCAAAGGCAAACTGTCCTGCACCCTCTGGTATCGACTTGCAAATTAGCATCTGGAATCTAATTAAACAAGCTTAATGAAAGTAGCAGCTGAATGCTGCTGGAAAAGACAATCAGCTTTCTTCCCCTTCTCTGATACATATTCTGTACTATTGAAGTTGGTCACCAAACACATCGTGTGAGCACAGTTAAAAAAAATTAGCATTTATTTGAAGACTAGAAACTGTTTTTCATTCTGTTATACATTTGGCACACTCTGGCGTCCCATGAGAGCCATGCCACAGCAGATAGTGCACAATATTTATAAATCCATGACAGGCAATAATAGCAACTTGAAGAATTCTTTTGCTAGAATCTCAAGTTGAGAGCTGCCAAAAGCTGAGAGGATCAGATCTGCAGTGGCAGCTGCTGTGCCCTACAGTTAGAATTCTAGACTTTGAAGACGCTCAACTTAAAGAAATGAAGACTGCAGGCTTAGCCAATTTTTGCAGGTTTCTAGAGCTCTGGCTCTCTGCCTTTTGAAGATGACTCGCTGAAGCTTCTACCACTGCCTGAGGCATGCTAACACCAGCAGGATCTTTTTTCCCAGTCTTAGTGTGTCTTCAGTTTTAAGTAGCACATGCTTAGTCAGTGCCAACTGTGATGGGCCTTTCTCTGGTTTCGGTGCTGGGGGATGAGCTCTTACCCTGTACCCTTCAGAGAGGAGCTACAAAGATAGATGGTGATGTATATAAGTGCCACTTCAGTCAGCTGATTTATGGAGTAATATTTCATCACTCGGCCAGTGCTGGCCTCTGGAGAAGCCCTTGTAGATTGCTAAAGATGTGAGCAGTGATCGCCCTAAAGACTTGTAGTTACCTCACAAACTCAATGCCAAACACCTAGCTACTGAGGAAACTATTAATCTGTCATTTCAGGCAGCTGTAGGTCCACTTCAAATAATGAAAGTCTTGATACTACTATAATGTTCTGACACAAACTTTAAAGTAACTTTTTTTAAAACCTAGTAAGAGAAAATTGCCCCAAAATTGCAGATTCATTTGTGCTTTGCAGATAGGCTGTAGTGTGAGAGATGTGAATTATTTTGATTAAAGAAAAAAGTCTGTTCACTTCGGCACGTAGGATGGTATCAGAGGAAAACATAGAGCATGAATTTGGTATGGTCAGATGGAGAGCGCACAGGGCATAGGCGCTGGAGCACTGGGCTGCCAGTCTCTTCCAGTGAACTCGCAGTGTGACTGGGCAAGTTGGGTGTCCTTATCTGTGAGATGGCAATTGAGAGGCCTGGCTACCTGCCGTTGCTTGAGGATTAGATGTGGGCTGTAAAACACCTTGGACGGTGGCTCATACAAAATTGGCTCTAAAATATGGGAGCTACTTTTACTTTCTAGTTATTAAATAGCAGGATACAGATGTCACATAGCAATGACTAATGTGATTATTTGTGTTGCCATTAGGTGTGATGATCTATAGCATAGATAAATAGGAACCTTCTGTCCTGTCTGAAAGGTTAATATTGAAGGCGGACCCATGTAGTGGACATGATGCCAGTAGACCAGGAGTACTGCTTATCACATAACACAGGCCTTGAAAGTATTTGCCTTTTTACTGTGGGGGAAGGTTTTGAAAGCACTGTGATCATGATAGCTGATGCCTGCGTCTGCCAGGCTCTGTTTTAACAGCTTTTTCTGCATTGTCTTCTTTACTCTTCAGTAATCCTGTGAGGTCATTATGTCATTATCTCATTTTGTGAAAAAGAAAACTAGAGTGTAGTGAAGTCATATAATGCGCTTGAGGTCACACAGCTGCTCAGTGATAGACAAGACTTCAGCCCTGGTCAGCTTGACTTTGGAGTTTTCGGATAAAATCACCAATTGTGCTACTCTCCCTTTTTGCTAGACCTTTTTTTTTTTTTTTTTTTTTTTAAACAGTGGGGCAGACATCTTACTCTGGTTCAGGAGTGGTGTAGGCTGTTCGGACCGTTCCTTTTCTTTGGTGAGGTCTTGTGGAGGCGGCAGAAAGCCAGATTAAGTGTCAGAGGAGGTGTGCAAGCTTCTCTCTTTGGTGAACTTTGAGATCGACCCAGAAACAGGAAGATGCAAGGAAGGGAGTGAGAGAGTGAGAGAGCAAGGGAGAGAGAGAGATGAGCTGGAGAGAGATTGGCAAATGTAAGTAGGTTATTTGGCTGTGAAAGAGCCTTTTTTCTTCTTGAATTTTAATGTCTTTTTTTATTCTTTAACTGTCCTCTACCTCAAATATCTTGTGCTCCCCACTAGGTTTCCAAATACTGTTTACAAGAGAGCTGTTTTTCTCTATGTAGCTGATGTACAGGTGGCATAGCCCTCCTCACATTTAGTAATGACACCAAGAAGTCTTTAAATACTGGTGAATGGCATTTGTCCATTTGAGGCAAATCATGAATAACTTGAACAAAAATAAAAAAAATAAGCAAGGCTATCATATTTGAATAATGAGGTGCTCTTTTTTTCCCCAACTGCCAAAACTTTTTAATCTTCGTCAACAATTGTTTTGTCCTCTGTCTTATTTAGGTTGCATCTGTGGGCTTGGAGCTCAGGAGCCCTGACAAGCGGCATATGAATTCTGTATTCATTAGTGATCTTGATCCAAATGCCTCTGTCCCTGCCATGGGGGCTCAGGTGTGGAAGCTGCTGGCTAATCCCACCAGCTGACATTCAGAGGTTTAATGACTCCATGGGAAGGTGACCACTCACTGGGAGGTTTGCTGACAGAACCCACGCAGCAGACAATGGAGATCAAGGAAGGCTATCAGTGTTTTGCCGAAGCACCTTCCTGTGCAACTTGAACCCCGTTGGCATCAAACACAGAGTTTTAAGTAAATGTTAAATTAAAAAAATCTGACCTTCGACAACTATTCTGAACGATGATTTTCCTATCTCTGTTGATGGTGTTTAAGACTGTTTTTCTTGTAGTGCTTTAATAGGTGTGAGCTTAATGAGCTGAACTTGACTTTCCCAGATTTTAGCTTTTAAGGTTGTGTTTGTCTCTTGGTTACATCTATTTATATGTCTTGCATGTCTGGAGAAAAAACGTGGCGTTAGAACCAACATTCTTTTGTATTGAATGCTCTCAAGGACTTTTGCTGACATTTTTGTTTATTGTAATCTCCGTCTGTGACCAACTGCATGACCTCAGGCAAGTTGTATGACTTTCCTACACCCCAGTTTTCTTACCTTCAAAATGGAATAACAGAAATGTTGGTGCCTTATTATTTAGTAACAGCTTGATGTATAATTCACATCAATACAATTCACCTATTTCAAGTGGAGAATTCAGTGATTTTTAGTACTCACAAAATTGTGTGACTGTCACCACAATTAATTTTAGAACATTTTTGTCACTCCATATCTTTCTAACCTGCCCACTGTTAGGCAATAACTAGTCTATTTCTTTCTCTATAGACTTGCCTATTCTGGCCATTTTATCTATTTTATTTTATTTTTTTGTACCAGGGATTGAACTCACAACTTCACACCTGCCAGGCACTGAGCTAAATCCCCAGCCCTAGGTTTTTTTTTTTTTTTTTTTTTTTTTTTTGAGACAGGGTCTCACTGTGCAGTTCAGGCTAGCCTTGAACTCACGTAGCCCATGCTGGTCTCGAACTCACAGTGATCCTCCTGCTTCAGCCTCCCGAGTGCTGGGATTAAAGGCGTGTGCCACCATGCCCGGCATGTTCTGGCTATTTTATATAAATGTCATCATACATGCAATGATTTCTATCTTTTGTGACTGACTGCTTTCGTTTGTTTTGTATTTTTTTAATGTTTCATTCCAGCTGTATTGTGTATCAGTACTTCATTCTCTTTATATGGTTGAATAGTGTTTTATTGTGTGGACATAGCCACATTATATGTCTCCATCCAGTAGCTGATGGACATTTGGGTTGTTCCACTTTGAGCTGTATTCATAATTCTGCTGTAAACATTTATGTACCAGTTTTTGTGTTGGACATATGTTGTGAATTCTCTTGGGTGTGTACCCAGGAGTGAGAGTGCTGGGTCATACAGTGTTTAACCTTTTGTGGAACTGTCAAGTCTTTCCCCAGTGTCAGCCTCACTACTAGTGCATGGGGGTTCTGAGTCCTGAACGTCTTCACCAGGATCTATCTTTTTGGTAATATTTATCCTGGTGGGTGTGAACTGGTATCTCATTGTGGTTTTGGTGAATCCCTTGTTGATTAAGAAGTAAAACAGTTGTAGAAATGTTTACATGGAACAGCTGAGCCATTTGATCTGCTTTTTACACTGATTTGGGCAGTAATTAGGTTGATTGTACATTTGTTTAAATATGGAAAAGTTCTTTTTGGGTGCTCTTCTGAGGCTGTTTTTGTCCTTTGTTTTTGGTCATAATTCCTACTTACTGGTTTTTCTTAGGACCTGAAGGATTAGATGTAGTAAATTGTGTTTTTATAGTTGGATTAAAAAGTATATCCATTTTCCTTAGTAATTTCTTTCTTGTTTATTTAACAAAAAACATTATGTTTTAGAGGTGTTAGAACCCTAAGATGCAATCCCTGGGGCCCTGTGAATTATTTTTAGTGATAAATTTTCAATGATGTTAACTACTTAATTTTAATAATGAATGGACATTGAAGTTGGCATTTACGGTTCAGTAGGTGATTTGGGGAGTTCCCTGTTAAAGTTTCAGAATAGATGATAACGAAGAACACTTGATGGTGACACTTCCCACCAGCTCTTTTTATTTGTCACTCTTTCAAAAAGTGAGTTTTTTCTCCTAAATTGGAACCCTTGGCAGCCATCTTTGGAGAGGCAGAAGTGGACTTCACGAGTTGAGGTTGCTGGTGTTTGGCCTGATGATTCAAGATCTGGACTTTGTTTCTGCTATACAGCATTTAGATTTCAGAAGTAATTCCTTCTCTCCTTTTGATTCTCTGGGATTTGTTAGTCTTCCCTTAACTTTGAAGTGACCACTTAAATCTTCATACTGTACTGGGCCCAAGTCTGTCTTCCTTATCTCTGTACCTGTACCGCCCCAGTTACTTGTTAGTGATGGCTGGTTTTATTTCCACCCTTGCTGTTATATTCTAACTTTGACAGAAACTGAAGTTGAAAATGATATACTTCAGGGAAGGGGTGAGACAGGTTTTGGGAACTATGTCTTAGTATACCTGTTTAGTTTCAGCAGTGAAGGGGCTTTGGGTAGGAAGAGGGTAAGAAGGAAGGTTTAATTTACTGAAGTCTTCATGAAATAGGAATGGAGAAATCCTGAAATGAAAATAAAGAGGCTGGGCCTCTGGAATTCAAGAAGCAACAAATCTTAGGAAAGTGACCCTGTGTAAATTTTTTTTTTTTTTTTTTTGTGGCACCGGGGATCGAACTCACAGCTTCACGCCTGCCAGACAGGCACTTATGCCACTGAGCCAAACTCCTGGCCCTAGTTTTTTGAGGCAGGGTCGCACTATGTAGCTCAGGTCGGCCTTGCGCTTGCATTGTAGCCCAAGCGGGCCTCGAACTCACAACGCTCCTCCTACCTCAGCCTCCCGAGTGCTGGGATTAAAGGCGTGTGCCACTACGCCCGGCGTCAACCCTGTGTAAATTTTGACAGTAGCAATTTCTGATACATTGAGGAATCATAAAAGGAAATTTACAGATATTGTACTGGCAAAGGTATTTGTTGGTTTCATTTTCCCTGCCAAAAATATTTCTGTGCTAAAACTTCCCATGTCTTCTACTCTGCTGTGTAAACACCGAGTTTCATATTCTCACATAACCAGTTGGTAATCCATCAGCAAATGCTTGCTGCGTGCCGGCTGAATGCAGTGCTCGAGCTGGGTGCTGCCTCTGGGGCTTATATTGGAAGAGACCATCCTGAATGGTGGTGGACTACACCACCCTTAGCAGAATAGATTGAAAAGAAGGGTTTGTTTTGCTCTGTAGTAGATAGGTAATTATTTATGATGTATTTCTTTGGAGCAGGTGTTCCATTTGAAATATTTTTGCTTTACATATTTCTGTAACTGAAATGTAGGCTAAAATATACCATATAGGAGAAATATTTCATAACGTGTATGTTGCCTGTTGCACCTGTGGCAAAAATCCAGCAAGCTTCAGAATATAACTTCTTTGTGGCCAGGTACTATTTGAGCAAGGCAAGAGGTAGATTCAGGGGTAGCCCTGAATGGAATAAATGGCTGGTGACTTCCAAGTGTACAGGTGGAATTAAAGGGAGTATAATGATAAAATAGTCTGCATCATGATAGAAAAAACAAAAAACAAAACAAAAAAACAAAAGTGGATTTCTCTACCTTTCTGTTGTGAATTTGCTGAGATCTCAATTACAGATTTGAGGCACTAAAAAATGCCCCTCTGCTCACCTCCCTGGTATTCCAGCCAAACCAAGATTTGGAGTATTATAACTTCCTGGTGAAAGAAATGAAAGAAGCTCTTTTATAAGTCACTGATTTCACTCCATTCTAGAAATCTATTATATAAAGATTTTGCATCATAACCACTTAGTGAACAGTGGCTTTCAGGGGAAGAGGAGAAAGCCCCTGTGAATTCCACTGTCGAAGTGAGACTGTGTTATATAGCCAAGAGGTCATCATCTAGGGTAGAGGCTTCTAAGCTCTTGAACAATGGATTTCTACTCTTCTTGATTATGGGTTAGAGAAATAAAAGAAATGAAATATAGAGCTGGGTGTTACTAGATGGTAGCCTAGGATCTTATAAGTTTTGGCTTGGCAGGTAATTTGGCATAAATTGTTAATGTAAATCTGGGTTAGTGGCGAAGACGTTATTTTAGTAAAAAAGATAAACTGCTGATTAATTCAGCATAGAACTCAATTACAAATTGAAAGTGTCTCTGCGGGACTCCCGGGCCCTAAAGACAGCAGATGTTGAATTGATACTCCAGCATATTTCACAGTGGTGTGAAATATTAACATGGTTTATTATACTTGTGTGGTGTGTGATATTGGGAAGGGGGAGGTGGCGGGCACGCGGGTGTGCAAAGCAACCTGACATTACACATCCGCTGATACACACTGATGTGTGATTAGGAATTTTGGAGAAGTTTCTCTTCTTTCTTTCTTTTTTTGCTTTCTTCTTCTTCTTTTTTTTTAATGAACTGCTCTGTGGAAAAATTAAGTTTAAAATAACATTTGGGGCTAAACGTTTCAGTGTAGTATCTCTGTAGGTTTACATCATACATGCAAGTTAACTTAAAAAAAAGGTAAGCCTGTAAGTGAGTGGGGCCACTGCTCAGGAGAGAAGGGGCTCTGGATGGCGTGAACTGTGTCTCACTGAATCCTTTGTCAGCTTTCAGGAGCTGTAAAGTTTCACATTACTGCTGTACTGTTTTTACCTTCTGATCTAAAACGTATGGTGATTTTTAAAATGCCCGTATGTTTTACACAGGTAGAGAAGTTTCATTTCTAGCCAAAAAAGGGGAAAAATAAAAAAAATTCACAGTTTTCATATATCTGTATCAACTCAAGGGGGAAAAAGTCAGCAAGTTTCATGTATCAGAAAATCTGAATAAACAGCTGCCAATATTTGAAGGGATTACCAATTCTGAAGTGAAGAGGGATGCGACTAAAGTTGGCTTAGGCAAGATATTTCAAAGCCATTACTACTCTGATAACAGTTTTTTTGTTTGTTTGTTTATGACAGCCTATATCAAATGCAGGTTTGCTAGCGGAAGTAAAAACAGTTCTAAAAATAGCCAGATGATAAGAAGACCGTACGACAGATGCCTTCTGCTGTTGTGAAGGTTTGGAAAAAGGCTCCCCTTCTCGGAACCTTTTAGGCACTTCAGACAGCAGAACAGGGGCAGAAGCAGGGAGCAGTGGGTGAAAGTCCTTGCTAGTGGAACCTGGTGGTTTCCTCTGCAGCACCAGACGAGCATCTGGCTGGCCATGGGGTCACCAGTGAGGCTGCTGGGCCCCTGACAGGTGGTCCTGAGATGTGGAGGGTGACTCATGCCCTTCACCTGTGCTTTGTTGGTCAAGCTCTCTGCCTGCTTAGGAGATGAGGGCCCTTTCTTAGTGACATCTACCTCCTATCTGAGTGGATAGGCCCTCAAACACCTATGGCAATTATGACATGAAGGGTATGAGAACACTCTGTATGTGGGGCATTGGAGGTGAGGTGCAGGAGGAACTGGTGAACTCGGGGAGATCTTAGGACGGCACCAAATAGCCTGAGGTTTGAGGAAGTGTGGGACAGGACACTTGAAGAGGCATATTGATCATTCTGGATGAGGGGTGTCACAAAGGCTTGTGGGTCCTGCTGGACTTCGACTTGTGTAACCCTGAAAGTTTAGACAGCCAGACATATTTGGAAATAGGAAAACAAAACTATAGATGGTGTCTCAAGTTGTCTGGTTGGTCATTTCTCCAGTCAGCGTGGCCTTTTAATTAGCATCCCCTCTTCAGTATGAGACAGGACCAGAGTATAGCAGACCTGTCCCCTTGTGTGAATATTTAGTTTAGAAAGCTGCCACGTTCTATTAGAGGTGGTTGTGTTTCGGCAGTGGGTGCAGGAGTGGTGTAGACTTTTCAGATATCCTTTGAGATTTACGTTGCAGTGTAATTGGGAGATGCTGGTACTTAGTGTGTTGTGCATGGTGGAATGTGAGATTACCTGCTGTAATGAGACCCCAGCAGCATACCTCAGGAAGGTAGTTAAAATTTTAACCTTAACAGATAATGTTACTTGGTGGGTTTCTGTGAGGTAATTTATATCTTTCCCCTAACCCTGAAATTGTGCAGAAACAACAACAACAACAAAATGATAAGAAGGAAAAAAAAAGTTGTGCAAAGCAGGTATTTTAAAAATCCAACTAGTAGTAATACAGATCTTTAAAAATATTTGCAGTGAGCCTATAACTGCCGAATGTAGTCACACTCATAGTCATTGTCACCCTGTCATGCTGTTAGATAATTTATCTAAAATTGGAACTGCTATGATAACAGAAAATTAAAAACTTTGAACTTTCAACCTATGAACTTTGATTCCTTGACAAATACACTGGCTTTTAATTCAAAGGAATGCAGTTGAGGTGAAAGAACAGTAAAAATGAGCATAGTGGAAAGTATATGTGTGGACTTTTTTTAGGGGATAAAACAATAAAACCAATCAAAACAAACCAGTGTAAGAGATACAGGACTTCAAAACATTACAAAATCAACAATAGTTACCATAATGCCTTTTGATGTCTTCAAAATAGCTGCAGATAACTTCGGACATAATAAAAGTCAAACAGAATGGAATAGAATAGAAACAATAAAAACAAAACAATGATTGCAGTAAAGGACCTCAAAACAAGCCAATGGTAAATCCAAAATTGCCACCATAATATATCTTGCTATCTTTGAAATAGCTGTCCTGCCATCAGATTTGATATAATCGAACAAAACAAAAGAGAATAAAACCCAACCCAACAAAGTAGTGGAAATTACATAGGACCTCAAAAGAAGACCATAGGGAATTAACAATGACTGCAACCCTCAGGAAGAGATTCCCCCTAGTTGTCACACTGTGTACCCATATCCTCTGAACCTATGATCAGACCACTGGCCATAGACCTGCAATGTTAGTGAAACAACAATTGCATTTCCCCTCCATAGCTATCATCACAGCTTGTGTTTTTCCAGATAAGCCAGTTGCTTACAGTGGTGAGGTTGGGGGGATTGGTATTTCTTGTTTGTCAGCCTGCACTCTGGAAGGGGCTGGGGTCTATCTGTTCCAGTCTGGCGGCGGCCCGTGGATGGTGCTGTTGCCCAGACTGAGCTTGCTTGCTGGTGTGGCCTTGTACTCTCTACCCACCCACCCCATCCAAGAATGGCACTGACTCATAGGGAGAGGCTGGGGTCTGTCTGTTTTGGTCTGGCGGCAGCCTGTGCATGGCACTGGTTTCCAGGCTGGGCTTCCTTTCTGCTGTGGCCTTGTTCTCTCTACCCTGGTCCATGAATATGTGTGGGCTTTTAAGAGATCTGTGTTTGATGGTTGGTTTTTTTTTTTGTTTTCCCTCCTCTTGTGTAACCCCCTGTAGCCCTGGTTAATAAAATGGAAAATTCAGTCCTAAAAGGGCTGAAGTCAGCACTTAAAGGGATGGTTAGGAGGAACATGTTTGTTAATTGCTAGCAAGGGTAACCAAAAGTTTGCTCTGTCATCCTCTGATTATTTCTTGCCCTGAAACTTGTTTTTTTCTTGATTTTAGTTAAAATTTGCAATGCACAAGTGGCCTGATGGGAAAATTAAGTTAAATGGTATCTTTTTCATTGATATGTAGTGTGGCCAGAAAACCATTTGACTCACTCTACGTGCAGAGGTTTCCATCCTGTCTTCTGAGAAATGTAAACATTTGCAGGAGGTACCAATGAGGTAACTTTTACAGGCTTTCCTTTGGGGATTCTGTGAGCACGGATTCTCTGTAGAGGCATCAGGACGTTCTCAGCTTTACCAAATGCAGCCAGCCAGGTGAACAGCAGAATAGAGTAGCACTGGTTAAGCCATGTGTTTGCAACTATGAAATAGTTTAAAGGTGAAATGCTTTAAGAAGATGAGCCATGAGTGAGTGATCACTTATGTCTAAGTGAGTACTGGAGAAACAGCAGTATTTCGGGAAACTGAGTGGAGGTTATGTTTTCTTGCGGGGGGTCAGACTACACCGTTACACCTGGGGCCTTCATTTGTTGGCTGTGTGCCTCTGAGTCCACAGAGGCACACAGCCGTGGAATCCTGGTGAAGTAGGAGTGAGGATAGTACTGCACCATTTTAAAGGATTGGTTTGAAGAGTAAATGGAGTAATGTACTTGGCATAGAGCCTGCATGCAGTAAATGTAAGTTCTCTTGCCATCCTTTTAGAATTTAATTTGTAGTGAAATAGAATAAATGGAAACATGCTACTTAGCATACTTCTTGGTGATAATGGTAGGTTTTATGGCATTATATTGAATTTCACTTGCAGTATAATGGTGACTTTCATAATTTGCTTTGAATTGAGAATTGAAAAACAAAGTACTGAGTTAATAGCAGTTGCCTGTCATGTTAGTAGTTCTGGAAGAGTGAGGCTTTTGATTTTTAACCTTGATTGTGAACGTTGGAGGAGACAGTAGGATGAGGTGAGCGTTGTCATGGATCTCCTCCTATATTCCAGGTGTGGCACTAGGAGTTTCTCCTGTGCCTGAATGAGTATTTTGTTTAATTAGCATCTGCTGAAGATGCTAATTAAAAGGCTTGGTACTGGGTGGTTTTAGGACCTTTTTTGGAGGATGAGGAAATTAGAACCTAAGAATGTTGACTGACTCTAGCACTGAAGTCAAACAGCTAGTAATTAACAAGCTTGAATTCATACCTGAATGTTTATTCTCTTTACCGCCCCCACATCAGTATACAGTACCAAGTCTATCGGCTTCAGAACCCAGACGTTCCCTTGTGTCCTTTTGTAAGCGTGTCCCTTCACATACTTTTCCCCAAGTAACTGGGAATTCTTTGAAGGCTGTGAGCCCAGGGCTTAGGAAAAGGTGATCAGCCAGGTCATCTTCATGGTGAGGGTCTGATTTAGGAGCTCCTTGTAGTTGTTCCTTTTACCCCTGCCTATATTGAGCTCATCACTGCTGCCTCGTAACTTGACCTTAAACAGGGCCAGCCTCTCACACTCATGATCCTTCTTTAGTGTCTTTCCATAATCTTTTAAAAATATTTTAAGTTTTAAAAATTTGAAACAGGCTTTTGCTGAGTTGACCAAGCTGGGCTCAAACTTGTGATCCTCCTGCCTCAGCCTCCCAGAGTGTTGAGATCATAGGCGTGCACCACCATGCCTATGATCTCAACATTCTTGGGAGTATGGCAACATCCTTGTCCCCACAGTTAACCAGTCCCTTGTGCTCTTTCTTCCCTACTCCAGAGGCCAGACAGCTGTATATGAGAATCCTTTGCTGATGCAATGATGTTCACAAGTTATTCCAGCCCAGGTGTCCCCACCCCCTATAACCTCAGTATACCTTCTGTGGCTTTAATTTTGTCTTGTCCCTTTTAAGTGACACCCTTTAGGGCTTCTATTGTAGAAACTTACTATTGCCTAGAAAATTTACTAAGTTAATTATTGTTTTCCCATCAACCTGCCAGAAAAATAGTTGCCAGGGATAACATTTGTGTCCAGCAGCATTTGTTCAGAGGAGCAGTCAGCACCCTTCCACTCTCCTACATGTCCATCTGACACATCTTTCCCATCTCTTAGTAGGATTCTGTTCACTTTGTCCGTCTTCCGCCTTTGGCATTTCCTCATCCAGTGCTTCTGGTTGGCGTTTTCGAAAGCACAAATACAACTATATCATTCCTTGGCTTAAAATTCTCTTGCCTTCCCAGGGGTTAGCACAAAGGACTGACGCTCTTGTGGTCTGTGAAGTTCGCTGAGATTCAGCCCCACTGACCCACTTGCCTGACCACACCTTACCCTCCTGTTTTCATGGTGGTCTTCCTGCCTGTCACCTCTGCCCTTTGGTTTGGCCACCTTTCATCCTGTCTCCAGACTTCTCAGCCCTCTCCTTATCTCTTCTACCTCAGGAAAGCTCTGAACATGGTAGCTTTTCCACATCAGCTCTCTGTCTCTTGGGAGTTCTTATCTCATATTAAGATTACCTGTTCACTTCCCCTTCAGGGTGGTCCACGGCTGGACAGGCTGTGTGCTGGGACGTTCTCCCTGGTCTGCAGTGCTAGCTCTGAAGGCTGGCTTGCCCGAACCAAGCCAACCTGCACATTTTTGTCAGGGTGTTTGCATCATTTGACATTTACTTCATTTGTGGCCACCTTGAAACCTCCTTCTAGGTGTCCGATGCTTTCTAGGTTTTGTCCTGTCCTTCCTAGTTCTTGTGGGGCTGCAGCAGCAGGAGCACGCAGAGGATAGTCCTCACGCCGGCCTCCCACATGCGTCTGCACCAGGCGGCGATGCTGTTGGCTCTTGTGCTGGTTTCAGCCCTGGCCTTGGTTTCCACTTCACACAGGACCGAATTTCTGCCATCACTTCCTCTATGAGCCATTCCTAGTGCTGGGTTCTTTTTCATTTTAGTTGTGACCTGTGGAATAGATTTTACTCTATTTCTCCCATTTTCAGGTGTCAGCCCTTTTAAATGTCTAGAAATGTATCGTCACAGTTGTCATTGGCCGCATTGTTGTGGGAGAGACATATTATTATTAAGATCTATTAGTACCACAGTCTCCCTAGTTTTCATTTTCAGGATTATTAAGCATATTTCTCACTATTTAAACCCAGTCTTTTTTTCTTCTCTCTGGTTACATTTGCTTCAGTGGAGCCTTGGAAATACATATACACATATGCTGTGAACACTATTTCTTCTCCTTGTGGAAAGCAATATGTTCTCATCTCTTTTGGTCCTTTTCCCTCTGGAAGCTTAGGTATTTTTCCTTCATTCACTGTCACAGATTCCAGCAAAGCCACTTGCCCGCCACCGGTTTTCCTAATGGTGGGTTGGGGAAACAGGCTTTGGTGATGCCAGGCACTAACTTGGCACAGATCCTAACTCTTCCCTCTCACACACAGCTCTGGGCCTTTGGGTACCAACCAGCTTTTTGGAGAGCCTCAGTGTCCTCACCTGTACAAGCAGATGGGAGTTCAGTAGCGAGTGGAGGTGTATGACTCAGACCTGGGGCTCTCTCACACCCTTGCCTTTCTCCTCCCACCTTAGAACTTGCTAACAAGTTTCTTTGTAAGGTCTGTGTGGCAGGGACATCCCTGTTCCTTTATTCCTCCCCTCCCCTTGAACAGAAGCACTGATCCATGTTTTAAGGGACAGAGCGTTGAACTGCTCAGGAATGGCCCAGCGTCCGGGGCTGGCCTCCCTCTCACTGCCTCTCTGGCCCATTTTGGCTCTGCAGCCTTTCCGTCTCCTTTCCTGGTCTTGAGTTTTGGTCAGGCCTTCATGCCCTTTGGTGATCTGGGGCAGGACCAGGTGGCAGTGACCTTCCCATCCCTGCTTAAAACCCCTAAATCACCCTGTGCCCACAGTCTTCCCTCCTTTCCACCTTCCCTTGTTCCCCCAGACCTGGTGTGTGCGTATGCAGGCAGCACGCACCCCCAGCCTTGGAAGAAGGAATAGGCAATATTGCCTCTGTCTCAGAGGCTCAGTGGCACACTCAGTCCTGGCCACTGCACTCTTCCATTCATCAAGTCCCAGGTGTTCACATAGGCAGCCATGTTTACCCGAACAGCTCACACCACACCCAGAGCCCTTTGCTTTTGTCACATAGCCCAGACTGGAAACAAACTGGCTTTTTCCACTGTAAAAGATGTGGGCACACATGGGGCACATAGGTTTGTGTGGAAAGCCTCCTGATTGAGGAAGAAGCCTGTTTTAAACACTTTTTTGAGCTCTTTTAACTTTTATTCAGCCACCAACTATTAATAACTCCTTCAGGCTGCATCAGTGGCATAGTCAGGTAGTCAGAACCTCAACACTTCAATTGGCCACACTACAAGACATTGTGTTTAAACCTCTGCTTTCCCCTGGCTAACTGGCTTCCAGTCCCCAGTTGGGTGCTGTTATAATTTTGGAATTATATCATTTGGCCTTGATCTGTCTCATAATTTCATTCTTGAGTTTGTTAAAGCCGTGCATGTATTTGAAATTAAGGTTCAGTCTTCCATTTGCTGATGGATAGGCCATGGACTGTGTTAGTTGTCCAGGATGCAAAGACGGAGAAGGCGTGCATTCCACTCTGAGGTGTAAAAGTTTGGTTCTCTCTTTTTATAGTCCAAACTTGCATCTCACCCAGATTTTCTGTTGCTCTACAGCAACAGAATTTTCTTGTCGTTTTGCTTTTGCAGTGCTGGGGATTGAACCCAGAACCTTGTGCATGCTACACAAGCACTGTAACACAGCCCCAACCCAATCCCAGAGCAATGGTATTCTACTGTTTCAAATCAAAGAAATAAGAGTTAAAGACTTTCCAAGATGAATTTGTACTGCCTCAATTCTTTAATTAATTTCAGATTGACAAAAATGGTGTAAATTTATCATAGACAGCATGATGCTTTGAAATATGTATATGTTATGGAGTGGCTAATTCAAGCTAATTAACATATGCATTACCTCATACACGTATTTCGTGAGTGTATGTGGGGTTGAAAACACTGAGAATCTGCTGTTAGCAGTTTTCAAGGAGACATTGTCTGTCACCGTGTACTGTACAGTAGATCTCTGCAACCTATTCCTCCTGAGGGAGACTTTGTAGTCTTTGACCATCATCTCCCCAGACCTGCCTGCTTGAGCTCAGTTAAATGCACAGTTGTTAATAAAGGAGCAGATTGTTATGAACTAAGTGGAATTAAGTGTAGACTCAGTAGCAGTAGAAGACTGGGTGAGGGTTGTGCCGGGATGCCATCCACATTTTTGTTTCCCTGAAGAAACAAAGGGAGAGGAACTGTCCCCTGACTCCTGACATGGAAATGGGACAGAAGGCAAGGGATGAATCTGCAATGCTCTGAAAAACAAGACAAGGCAGAAAATGACAGGCTAAGGTAGAGCCAGAGGAGTTCCTCATGTCTAAAGGTTGAAATTTCTTCCTTTTTTTTTTTTTAACCCCTTACGTCAACTTTTTAGCTACATAAACAGAAAATATTTTCTTTTGCTTCTTCTTAAATTCTTTTAGCCTGGTGTGGTGGCACATGGCTGTCAGACTAGCTACTTGGAGGCTGAGGCAGGAGGATCTCAAGTTTGAGCCCAACTTGGGCAATTCAGTGAGACCCTGTCTCAAAAAAATGAAAAGGGAATGGGATCTAGCTTGATGGTAGAGCTCTTGCTTAGCATGCAGGAAGCCCTGGGCTCATTCCCCAGTACCACAGAAAGGAAGCAAACAAACAAAATTAGAAATTCCTAGTTACAAATGAATTCTTTCAGTCGGCTGGCCATATATATATATATAGTTTCACATTCCAAAGTCGCACTTCAGACAGTGTGTTAGGCATTCAGTCAAATGCATATTTAATGTTTTGCCTGTCCCCAACCTAACTAAAGCAGTCAAATGTAGAGGGTTTATTTAAATAGTATTTAACTGCTGCTGAACTGTCCAGGGCTGGCATACCTACAGTTCACTCTGGTGACATTCCCACTCTCAGAACCACTTTAGTGAGAAGAGGAACTCAATGGTCGCTATAGACAAGAATGTGGAAAAGTCTCTTTGCAGTACTCTTTTTGGACCTGCGCCACAGCGGATACCAAGGTAATCTATCAGTTTGTGAGTGTCTACAAAATGCAACTCTCTAGATAACAGGTTTAAAGTAAAGATTTAATACAGTCTCCATCTCCTATGATGTTGCAGTGACAGTTTAAAACTCATTCTCTAAATCTCAGCAGACTTTATAGCTAGCAGTGGGCCAATATAAAGTTTAATAGCATTACAACACATAAATCATCTTTTAAAGATGCTACTAGTAGCTCCAATATTAAATGCAGACAATCGCCTGTGGTATAAATAATTTATCAAACACCATTTCAGATTAGCCTTCCATGCTGAGTTATTTATTTTAGCCTTTTCTGTATGATTCCTAAGGCACTTTTTGAAAGATCCATTACTGGTCAGTTTAATGAACTTGGGGGTCTGTTTTGTCCCCTCAAGCACTCGGGTACAGCTGTGGTGACCATTACGTGGCCGACATGGACCTCTTTGTGCCTTTTACAAGTGCTGCCCATTTGTCATGTAGCGGTAAATGGAGCTGCACATTGGAGTCCAGGGACACATTGTGCGATGCAGTGATGGAGACAAACAGATAGCTCTATAAAGTGCTGCTTGTCACAGCTGACTTGTAGTACAGTACATCACTCTTATTGTAATCTCATTTAAGAAGCAGGGGTGACCCGGGGGACTGATATTCCCAGTTAGTTTGGTCTTTGTAGCTATAAAGCAGGAAGTGTTCCTTTTATATTTTCTGAACTTTTAGGGAGTGTGCTTTTTGCTTGGATTAATTATTGCAGGAACTTCTCCATGGCACGGGGGAGATCTCTCAGCAGGTTTGCTTGGACCACCTTCTCCTGGTTTGGGCGTGGTGTAGTGGCTGTTGCATAGGGGTAAACTGTTTTCAGGAACCTTCTGACTTAACTTTCATCAGTAAGTTACCAGTTACTAAGCAAGAGCTGTAAGCCAGACTCAATAGTAGGTTCTTTCTACCTACTCGAGTTCTAATTTATGCAGCATTTCTGTGAGGTTGGGTTTATTATTATTATATTTCAGAACAGGAGAGGGAATTCAGAGTGGCAGAGTGATCTGTCTAAGGCTGCCCAGCAGTTCGGAGGTGACTGGGTCTGCAAACCTAGTCTGTTTGCCTCTGCATCTGCCACGTGGCCTTGAAGCTAGATCCCTCACTGGCTTTCAGTCACCAGAGTCATGGTGCCCTTTTGGCTGAACCTCTCAGAGTAAAAGGAAGCTGCCCTTGTCCTGGAAACCCTTTTCCTAGTAGCCGGCATGCGTCCTGCTACTCTGCACACTGCATCTCCAGGTTCCCTTGGGACAAGCAATGTAAATCCATGAGCAGCTGGCTGGGGGAGGCTGCTGGCCTGGCAGGGGAAGGTGTCGCACCTGGGCCTGGCCAGCTGGGGACCTGGGCTCTGTAGGGCCCTGGTTAGAATCCCTCTGTTGCAGCTGTCCCCAGACAGATGCTGCTCAGGACTCGGGTCACCCAGCATCTTCCAGAAAAGGGAAGTGCAGTTTCCCTAGAAACAGTGAATCCTGAAGAAAGAAACAATGTTTCCTGCATTTATTGTGTGCCAGAGACAGATAAAAATGTGGTGTTTTCCCCACCTCTTGCCTTTAGTTTGTCATTTTTCTTGATAGTTTTCTCAAATATTTGGTAGCACATGTTAAAGACAAAAGTTGTTTAATTGCAGAATTTCACTATAAAGAAAACACCGCATGAATATGCCCAGGAGTGTATTTGCATATATATCTAGACTTCTCTGTGGGGATACTGTAGACAGAGACAGTATTCAGCACTATAAAGCAGTTTCTGGAACACAGTAGGTCTCTGGAAATATTTATTGATGAGATTAACTACATAAGTAACAGGCAGACAATAGAATGCTGGTAATTTTCAACCTTTGCGGTTTGAGAGGTTTTGGGGGTGAGGGGAGAAATATGTGAAAAGGCCTTCAAACTTTTTTATTTTTTAATGGGAATTGAACCCAGGGTCTCATGTATGCAAGGCAAGCACATCCTCACCCCTTTTTACAGTTTTACTTCCTTTTGAGACAGGCTCTTACTGAGTTGCCTGGGCTGGCCTTGAACTTGTTGATCCTCTTGCCTGTCTCCCAGGTGGTTGGGATTACAGGCCTGTGCCACTGTGCCTAGTAAGTGCTTCAGTCTCAATATTGATCTCTGAAATTACATCATAGGAATGTTATTCCAGCATGGAGAATGCCCTTTGGGTGATTAGTCTGTGGGTAATTTGGGAAACACAGTTCTTCCTGTCCTGCAGTGGAAGTAAGTGTCACAGGAGCTGCTAGTTGGCCCATGAGAAATTGATAACTACCATCCTCCTCCTCTTAAACTTGCCCAGGTTCTGAGGACCTTTGGCGATAGAGAGCAACATGACCCATGGCCCTGACTCGGGACTGGTATCCACTAGTTCCTACTGATGAAGAGCCCCCAGTCCAAGGAGGATTGCTTGAAAGGCTAGTTTGACTCTGTACTATTCATTAACCATGTGACTGTGGACAAGTCATGACTCCCTCTCAGCCGTAGTTTCTGACAGTGCCAGTCTCCAAAGATGGTCGGAGCAGGAATAAACCAGATAAAGAGCGTCAGAGGGCCTAGCTCAGTATTTGGCCCCTTATATAGCAGGTGTTCTCTAAATGTTAAGGTTTGTGCCATTGCATAACATCTTCAGTTCTGTAAACATGAGGGGGTAACTTTGCTGGGGGGAGTTAGGAACTTGGAAGACCTTATGGAATTATCTTCCTTAAAATTGGTACAGAGGAAAGAAGTTTATTTATTTATTTTTTGGAACTGGGGATTGAACTCATGACCTTGTGCTTGCCAGGCAGGCACTGTGCCACTGAACCATATCCTTGACAAGGAAAGAAATTTAAAAGATACATTTTCCTAGTTTTTAACAGTAATACTTAACAGTATACATGATAATTTTCGCAGTATATCAGACTATATTTGATGCATTTCAAAATTTCCACAGTTATAAGTTTTATCAGTTATGTAGTCATGTTACAGAGTATTTGCAAAATAAAGGAAGAATCAGCTGTACCCATAGCACTATTAGCAGTCTAGTTCCTGTGTGCATGGTCAAATGGAGCGACGTTAGATAGTCATCTCTAGTATTAGGTGTGTTTGTCTGGTTCCTTTAAATCTTCCCCCTTCCCTGGCCTTCAAAGTAAAACCCCTTGAGGAATACAAATCTGTAGTCCTAAGTGCTGCCCGCAGGTTGTGTAACATCCATTAGGTGCTGTTGGCTGCTTTGAGGTGGCTTGAGGTACCAGCAGCAGTGATGAGGAAGACAAAGCAAAGGAAGCGGTTAGATGAGAAGGAAGAGCCGGAAGGGGAGAGACGGGAGCCAGGAGCAGGGCTGAGCCAGGTGCTGCTTGCACGGCTAAGGTTGGTGAGTCAGCAGAGCAAGCTGGAGTGAGGCTGCCTGAGCAAATTGCTGGTTGGCTTTTGCTGTCTGTGTGTTGGCAGTGGCCATTCTCCTTGGCTAAGGAACTTTTTTTTGCTACCACCTTCTGAGGTTCAGGGTAGAGTTTTTTGGAGGGGAGTGATTTTTGATTTTCTGAGACGGGGCCTGTGTAGTCCAGGGTGACCTCAAACTCACAAATCTCTTGCTTCAGACTCCCGAGTGCTGAAATTACGGTGGCACCGTCACACTGGCTTGGATGAAGCTTCTGAGAGACTGAGTGTCCCGGGAGTGAGTTCCCGATTAGAGGGACCTATTTGAATCCTTGAGGGGCTGTATTTGTACAAGAGAATAACTGGCTTTCTTGGCCCCACGTCCATGTCATTCAAGAAGTTAAAAACATGGGGGTTAACAATAAAAATAACCTCCTAGTCCTGCTTTAGGTTTGGGAGGTGGCATGCACTTCACAAGAAGCCTCTTACCCTTCTTGGTCTGTAGGGGGCGCTCATATCACTGTCATCCCAGGCCGAGCTGGGCAGGCAGGGGAGCAGGAGGCTGGGGTGGGCTCAGGTCGTCTCACAGCTCAGAGGCAGTGAATACCCTGGGAGCATCCCAGGCTGAGTTTTGGCAGGGAAGCTTTTTTGAAGCATTGGGTGAACTTTGATCACTAGCGTGTGTGTAGACTGTGTCCTGGGAAGATTGGGAAGAGCTGCCACATGGGCTGCTTTCCTTTTTTTGGGGAGGTTGGTTCGTTTCTGTCCTTACTGCCTGAAGGGCTTGAACTTAGTGTTCCCCGGCTTGTGCCCAGCTACTTGCTGTTGGGTGCTGTTTTCCTGATTGCCTGTCATTCTAGCCAGCATTCCCATAGCTCCTGCTCAGTTGGCCTTGTTCTCACCACACAGAGCTGTGGTTACTTGGCTTTGGTGCCCCACTGGACTCTCAAGGCCCGACACGATAGGGACTCTGGGGCTTCATCCATCTCTGCAGCCCTCACTCCTAGCCAGGTCTTCCTCACAAAGAAAGAAACAAGTACGTCCGAGTAACCGCTGGGGACTTAGACTTACTGTTTCTGGACAGAGCAAAGGAGAGAGGGATTCAGAGCAGTCTCTTCAGTGAACCATGGGCTTAGGAGTGGGGAGGGGTCTCACGCTTGGTTTTTACACTTTAGAACTACTGTTGGATTTGATGTTAGTCTGCCCCACTGCCTTGCAGTCCCATGATACTGACATTTCCATTATGTTACCAGGACGTACGTTTCAGCCATTGCTGAATCTTTTTGATCAGGGTTTAACATATTAAGCCCATGGGACAAATCCAGCTCAATACCTGTTTTTGTTAATAAAGGTTTATTGGGAAACACTCATACCTGTTTGTTCATGTGTTTTTATGGCTGTTTGATGCTACCATGGCAGAGATGAGCAGTTGTGAGACTGATACACCCACAGAAGCTGAAGTATTTACGACCTGACCCTTTACAAGAAGAAAGTCCTGACCTGTTTTAGATGATAAACGTCCTCAGTGCATAGCTCACCATTTTGTGGCGACTCTGTGATGTGAAGCTGTGGCGAAGGTGGGGTGTATGCATTAAGGGTTTGAAAGGTTTGGTCCCCTGCCGAGCAGTGGAGCAGCTGTAGGCAAGGCATTTCGGCTCTTTGACATCTTCTCTTCATCTGTAAAATGGGCGTTGGAAACACTGTAGCCTCAAGATCTTGCACTCCATGGTGAGAGCACTTTGGGGCTTCACAGCAGGCCTGCAGCTTGCTGCAAGCACCCTGTGTTATAGCTGCCCGTCTGTTTTTCAGGAGGAGGAGGCCAAGAAGCTGGTAAGTGAGGCCATTGCAGCTGGCATCTTCAATGACTTGGGGTCTGGGAGCAACATTGATCTGTGTGTCATCAGCAAGAACAAGCTGGACTTTCTTCGCCCATTCTCAGTGCCCAACAAGAAGGGGACCAGGTAAGTGAAGGGGTGACCTTCCAGTGTGCCGAATGTTCCGAGTCCTTTTCCCTGTATCCCAAACTAGCCTTACACACAGAGCTTTGAGCCAGCATTTGCGCTGTGACAGCAGGCCACTGTAGGGTGTAGAAAAGTGATTTGATCCAGTGTGTTGGTGAGAGAGATGGATGGGCCCTGGTGAATATCCTTGGGCAGTGAGCTGGGGAGCAGGGGTTCTGAAAGACTTCATAGCACAGGACGGAGCTCTGTGAGGATGTGTATTTTTCCTCACTCTGGTCCAAGACACCAAAAAGGTTTGTGGCTGGGAGTATCTCATTGTGGCCTTGAGCTGACCATGTTTACAACACTAGAGGGAGTCGCATCACCAAGCTGTGGCATACACTGTGCCAGTGGCTCGTTGTGGCAATGCAGGCCAGGTTCAGGGCGCTGGGGTGAGGTTCTAGTTGATTTTCAGAATAGACTTAGTGACGGGTATGTACACAGGCCCTCAGCAATTCCTCATGGGTGTCCAGCTGCTGGGCCACCCTGTACTTTCTGACCTTGTCCTGGAGTCCACGCAGCCCAGCATGTGGCTCCTGAGTTCTGCTTCTCCATGTGCACTGTAGTGAGTGAGCAGTGTCTGTGATCTCTGTGGGGGGCAGCCTCTTTGATTGAGCACTGGCTCGTATTCTGCACTGCAGATTGGAAGCTCCAGGACTCCCCAGAAGGCAAGGACAGGGTTTTACTGTGGATGCTCCCAGCATCTCTATGGGCCGGGGCACCCTAGTTGTGCAGAGCTCTGGGCAGGCACTGGGTAGGCTACTAGCTGGCTCAGCAGCTTTGGTCATCAGTCTTCCTGCACTTAAAGTGACAGAGCTAGACTAGGTGGTCTCTAAGGAGTCCACAAAGTTGGTTGGGCCTTGAGTAGGAAGGGAGGTGACCTGTCAGGGACAGAGCTTTCTGGGAAAGCTACTTTAGCCCAGCTACCTGAAGATGGGAGCCAGTGAGTGCTGGGAGGGTACAGACTGCAGTGTCCCCGTAAGGATTCTCAAGGCCCCCTGTGAACCATAGGAAAGTGGTATGCGTGGTTGAGAAGGGAGTGTAGTCACAGCCTGTATTTCTCACCTGTGAAGGAGACCACACTTTCAAACAGAAAAGCAACTGGGTGTTACAGGAGTGCTGGGCAGTGACCTGTCCTCTGGACAGGGCTGCTTTCCTTCAGTGCCTGGTGCAGAGGACACTGCAGGGACGGTGTCCACACTCTGGAATCCCACTGTCATTCTTGGCCAGTGACTGAGGATGAGGGCATCACCTGGGCGAGGCAGACCCTTTTCAGAGTGGGCAGTAGATTGGGGCAGAGCAAGAGACCTGTGCAGGTGCCAGTGCCATTGTGGCCCTTGCCCTGTGGGTCACATTACTGCTCTGTGCTGTGCCATCCACTGCTGCAGGTGGTAGAAGCCTGCCCCGCATGGGCCCTCCCAGTGGGGGCCTCCTGTGGCCCTGCCTCCTGCAGATATTGGGGTGTGGCTCAGATGAGTCACACGCATAGGCCACTGAACTGTGACTTTGTGACCGCATGCTGCTGCAGGGCCCAGCATGGTGGCTGAGAGACATCCTCAGACACGGTGTGGGGGGACGAGGGGGCATCGTGGGAAGTGCAGCTGCTCGGGCCCTTGCAGAGTGAGGTGGGAGATAAGGTTCTGTGGGAGTAAGGCCAGGCCCCGCTTCTGCCCCAGCTTGAGTGTGACATGGAACTCTGTCCATGCCTGTGTTTTTGGCTTCCTGCTCCCTCTTTAAGCCTAAGAAACCATTTAAGAGGATGATTTTCCAGGAGCACGTGGTCATGGCAAAGCCAGCAGCCTTCCATTAGTCTGTGCCAGCTGGGGACAGACCAGAGCACAGCTGGGCCTGTGCTTCTGTTTGACCATGTCAGAACTCCTGGCCCCAGTGTGAGTTAACAGCTCACCTGTGTGTCTGATGACTGCCTTCTGCATGCACCCAAAAAAGAAAATTGTGTCCTAGTGGCGATCCAGCATGTCCCTGCAGTCACGAGAGTGTAGGTGAAAGTGACAAGCTGGGAATCTGACTGTGGACACTTTCTGTAGTTGGCGCTTCTGAATAGCTTAGATGCAGATGATGGCTGAGCCAGTCTTGTTGCTGAGGAGAGCAGGATGATCGCAGTGGAAAGGAGAGGCTTTACCCTGCAGGCTGCTAAGGGGCACTCGGGGGTAGAAGCCTGCAGCCCCAAGGCCCAGTGTTTTCCTGCATGTATGGGGGTAGGGGCCGGGGGACACAGGAGCGCACACTGGGGCAGGTGCTCTCTGGACTCCTCTGTGTGCCAAGATTGTAGCCCTGCCAGGTGTCCCCGTTTCTTAGCCCTTGGAGGCTGTGGGAAGGGAGCCCTGGGGCCTTGACTCCCCAGGGCAGAGTGGAGTCTGGACCTCAGACCCTGCTTACTGCCCAGCCAGGACTCTACTCTCTGGCCCTCTGTCCGGCACCTGGAGGGCAGTCTTAACTCTGCCTTTGTTTCTCTCAACTAGGTTTGGCCGGTACAGATGTGAGAAGGGGACCACTGCAGTCCTCACTGAAAAAGTCACTACTTTGGAGATTGAGGTGCTGGAGGAGACTGTTCAAACGATGGACACTTCCTGAGGTGTCAGCAGGTGCTGGGTACTGCCCTGAAGGCTGGGGGCCATGGGGCCCCACAGAAGATACTCATTTGGCTGTTTGCTGAATGGAGCTCAATAAAAATGAAAACCACAGTGGGAATCTGTTTCAGGACTGTGTGGTTTTTGGGCCACTGAGGCCCATTGATCCGGCCTCCCTTTCAGGCTCCTAATCCCTCTGGGAGACTGTTGTGGTAGGAGTGAGTGTCAGCAGTGTGGCCTCCTTGAAAATAGGGCAGGCCACCTCTGGCCTGCAGCTATGCGGTGACTTTAGTTCCTCAGCTGACCACCCCCGCCTTGCTCTGCTGGGGGGCCAGGTCCTGCCCAGGGCATCGGTGTCCCAGCAGAGTGATGCATGCAGCGCAGCCTCTGCCCCAGCAGCCAGGCAGGAACGTGGTAGAGCAAGGCCCTGGGTT
Organism: Dasyprocta punctata; assembly: GCA_004363535.1. Taxonomy (NCBI): domain Eukaryota; kingdom Metazoa; phylum Chordata; class Mammalia; order Rodentia; family Dasyproctidae; genus Dasyprocta; species Dasyprocta punctata. The sequence goes on along the minus strand of RJWM01002051.1, from coordinate 71,235 downwards.
CCATCCCCAAAGAGAGTCATGAAAAATCTCCCGAGTTTGCGTTCTCAGGCCCTGCCCAGTTCACGGCGCCAAGAAGAGGCCAACAGGATGGTCGGCTTTCCCATAGCTGCACTAAGTGGGGTGAGCTGTACTGTGCCTGTTTCACCGACATCAAAGGAATGTCCTGGGACTTAGTTAGGACGTGGCTGTGTCACAAGCCCTCTGGCTGGGAACCTTGGAGGCCAGAAGCCTCTGGAGGGCCCTGTTCCATGAGGCAGTGCTTTCTAGGTGGGGAAAGCGGGTGATGCGTGGCAAGCAAGTTCTTCCATGTGCTGAGGCTGTCTGTGCCAAGGGGCTCTGAGAGCCAGGAGCAGAACTGTTTGCAAAGAAAGTCTCTCTGGAATTAGGACGACTTCGAGTGGCAGTTGCTGGGCTGGAGACGGGGGTGCCAGTTCTCCCCCACGAGAAGACTCCAGGCTGCGCCCACCTGAGGCAGCGCCCCTTGGGAACAGCTGGGAGTGGGCCGGGGAGATGAGTGCAATTACTGAGGCTGCCGCTTGGCTGATGGCTGTCAGAATCATTTGGGGAGTTTAAGAAAATTCCGAGATTACTCACAATGTCTGGGGCCTGACAAGCTGTTTTCCAAAAGCTCCTCAAGAAGTTGTGCTGCTGACGTGTTGGGTTTGGGATCTCCCGGTTCAAGAGGAAACCGCTGGAAGCTGTTGTAACCTCCCCCGACCCCAGCACTACCCTCACAGAAGGTGCGCCTCTCCCTGCTTTATTTCAGGCACACGAGGCCACATACAGAACAGAGGCTTTAGAGATGGCTCCGAAGCCTGACGGCGTCTCGGCGCTGCGCAGAGCAGAGCTCAGTTTGGAGACAGGCAGTGGCCTCCAGGGCCCTGTCAGCCAGGTGAGGTCAGGACACACCTGGCTGAGACACCAGGGAAGGTTAACTTGCATATAAAAACACAATTCAACTACTTCTAGAGCCTGAATTTCCTTAAATTCACATTTATAAATTAGTCTTCACAGTTAATCCTATTTGGGAACAAGCAATAAATGAACATATTTCTGGTTTTCTACACATAATACAGTTGCACTTTTAATTCTTGACGTGCGTGGCCCATGGGCTTAAGTTTTTCTGACTGGAGAATGGCTGCTGCTTTGGGATCATCTGCATTGTGCTGACGTGCATGTTTTATTTCAAATTCTGTCTACCTGAAGGTAGATAGTATTAATCTGATTTTAGAGATGAGGAAACTAAGGCTAAGAAACGCACCCAAGGTCACACTGGGAAGTTGCAGAACCAGAATTTGCCAAGAAGAGCCCAAGAACAAAGCTTGTATCCCATGCTTCCTTTCCACAGAGGGAAATGCTTAACACTAGTCGTGAGACGAGCCACCAGCACTGCAGGAGGTGACGGGGTGGGCGCCTGGCACATGGCGAGGGTTTGGGAGATGAATAACCAGAAGGCGCAAACCTGGCTTTCAGGGGCCATTTGCCTCACAAAGCTCTGCTAGATGCTGGATTCTCGTCATCACTCATCAAGTTATAAAATGCAGATTAAAAATATTAGTGAAATCTCTACTCTAGTTCAAAAAAATCATTTCCACTTTATCCCTTTACAACAGAGTAAACTGAGCACACAGCTTGACTGTCTGGGAAGATACTAAGACCTAAACTGAACTTGTTGCTAACTGCTGTCCGAGGCTCACACAAGTCACAGCGTCCCCTGCCAGTCTCCTGCCAGCGTAGACTTGGACAGGCCTCGGAATTCCCCAAAGATTCACATTACAGTTCAGATATAGGAGGCTTTGGCGGCTCGCTGAACGCTCCTTAGTAACAAGCCAGCTGAGATGGTCCAGGCGGGACAGAGAAAGGACTTGGGGATTTGACCGTCGCCTGGCTGCTCTGTGTTCGGCATCTGCTGCAAAGGCCGGCCACCTTTGGGGGATCCGCTGAACCCTCTCGTCTCAGCTGTTCAGGCTGCGGGAGGCTGCTTCAGAAGGCTCAAGGCAAAGTGGTGTTGGCTTTTGATGAGGCTCGGTGCTCGCTCAGGTGCTGGACATCCAGACGTGCATCTGCTTGGCCACCTGGTGCACATACACGATGTCTGGTCTCTGGTCTGGGTCGGGGTAGATGCACATACTGACCAGTTCTCGGAGCTGCGAGTAGAAAGCAGTTGCTGTTATTAACAGAGTGAGTGTTTCTGTTAGCACCAGCACATCGAATCCTTGCAGCACCCAGAAGGTGCTACTGTTGTCCCCATCAGAGGTGAGGAATGATGCTGTGCAAGGATATGTGATGGGGGCACTGCACAAAGCTCCCAAGGGATAACCAGGGCACTCCCAGGCCTGTCTGGCCCCAAGGCCATGCTTTGCGAGCCTAAGAATGGTTATCTCTGAACAATTGTGAACTCTGAACTGTGTGCACCTTTGGGCTGATCTGTGTTTGTACGTGTGTGCTGTGTGTGTGTGTGTGTGTGTGTGCATGCGCGCGTGTGGCTGTGTGGCTGCTGTCAGTCACGCAGAGAGGCCCAAACCCGAGGACCCGACTCAAGGAAAGGGCTTATTGATCATAATAAATGCATTAACATGCAGCAGGGCTGCAGTCTGCCCACCCCCTGGCCTCTTCATTGTGCTCATGAAAGACGGTCCTTTTAATTATACAGACACTGAAGGCTTTGCCTGCCCGGCTGGGGGAGGGGCGGCTTGAGCCTCTGATCGCCTCCCCTTCCGATAGCCCGGGTGCCAATTATTTTAATGGTAATTAAAATAATGACCTTAAAAAGCCTATGTCTTAACTTGTATGGCTGGGCTCACTGCAGTGTTTTCCATTTAAATACCTGCTGCTGTGGGGGCTGGGTGCCCCTGCTGTCTGGGGACAGGAGAGGTCCTGGACCCGAGGGGGGCTGAGTGGCCCCACTGGTCACTCCCGTGAGTCTACAGCAGGGCTGGAGGGACATTTTGGGGGCCCAGGGGCTGCTACACAATCCCCAGGCCCAAGGGCTGGGACCCGCGGTGTCCGCAAATGAGGTGTCTGCACTGAATGTTCTATCTGGCCTTAGCGCCCCTGGACAGCACCTGCGACCCTGGTGCGGTATTCTCGGATTCCACGTTCTCAACACTGGGAGGCCTGAACAGCCGACAGGGAAGCCTGCAGCCTGTGGGACACCTCCAGTGAGGTCACCTCCCGTGCACAACTCGGGAGGGCAGCTGTGGTCAGCCTCTGCCGAGGTCCAGTGAAGTCTGTGTGACCACACAGTTGGCGATAAGTATGTGTCTGAGATTTTTGGAGATCAAGAAAGAAAACTAACGTGCCTTCACTTCTAAGAGGTCAAGGTTGTACTGAGGAGGCCCCAGCTAGTCTCAGGGCCTAGAGGTCCTGCGCACTGCTGCCGGATGCTGGGCGCCCAGGGGCCCGGGTGTCTGAGGACAGCGTGGCTGGCTCTGGAGAGAAGGGCCAAGGGTTCTAGGGGCCTTTGAGGCAGTCTTGGGACAGGCGAAGGGAGCGGCACCCCCTTGCAGACTGGTGCTGAGGCAGATTAGTTGGGATTTGTGCCCAGTTGTGTGGCTGTATAAGCTTCCTGCTTCTCAACAGTACGAGGTCCAAATTTAAACAAAGACGAGAAAGGAGAAAGCAAATACAGCCAGGAACTTGAAAGAAATGCAACTCGTTTTTCCTTTCCTGCCAAGTCGCACTCCAGAGCACGACAGCTTCCTCCCGAGGTGCCTGTGAGAACTGTGCTAGCGGCCGAGGCACAGTCAGGAGGGGAGGGTGCTGCACAACTCCCCGGGCCCCGGACCTGCCCACCCGGGGGGCAACAAAGCCCAGGACACCGCCTGGAAACCATGGGGAGCCTGCTTTGCCCCTTGTGCATGGGGCAGCTCCTTCCAGACCTCGCCCCCTGGACACCTAGTGGCTGTAGGGGACGTGCCACTGAGAGGCCAGGATGGCCTTACAGCAAGGGGCAGGGTCATCAGAGTTCCTCGTCACCTTGGGCAAGTTCCTTTGCTGGGCTGGGTCTTGGTTTCCTTACTGAGAAGATGGGGGATAGGAGTGGGTGTGATCACGGGCAGTGGCCCTGGTCCTGCAGGTGGGCCCAGAAGGGCCCCAGACTCATGCCCGTGACATTGACCTTAACAGGTGGGAGTTGGGAGCAGAACAGAAGGGTGCCAGTGGCTACCGCTGCTGGCTGCTGCCCCTGGGGGCCACACTACATCTGTGAGACTCCAGTAAATTCCTCCACCCCTAACAGAACTCCCTTCCCCACCGGCACGGTGAGCCCAAGCACAGCCTCCTGGGGCCCCATGGCCACCTGGGCTCACCAGGCCCGGGCTGTGGGCTCCTGACTCACCTTCTCGGAGTAGTGCTCCCCCGGGAGCGGTGGGTAGTCACACTGCTCAATCTTCTGGCAGAGGGAAAAGAGATTCATTTTATCGCCATAGAAGGGGCTCTGGAGGGCGGCCATCTGTGGGGGAGGAGACAGCCGTCAGTACCAGTCTCAAGGCCCAGAAGGACTCTTGACGGGCTGGGTCCTCCTCTGGGCCACACTGCAGTGACTGTCCAGAGGGTCTAGGTTCCAGGATACCCAAGGGATCCCTACCCAACCTGGGCCGGGGCAGAGGGCCGGAGTCCTGCCTTGGGGCTGACAGGAGCCCAAGTAGCTGGGCTTTGTGGGTGCCCTCTGGCTTTAGTTTTCTGGGTCACTCCATCCTCTTCATACCTGTGCCCATGGGCAGTGTCCTTGGGTGTGCAGGTGGCCTCGAGGTGGCAGAATTTTGGGTTTCCTTAGGCCAGATCCAGGAGCCTGGCCTGGGGTGGCACTTTTGGGCTCAGCGCCTCCCTCCCACTACAACCCTTCCCCACCCCTTTGAAGGGGACCTGGCAAGAGAGGGGACATGACCAAGAGCCCGCTTTGCCACCCAGCCTGCGAATGGCCTGACTAGGGCAATGCATCTCTGAAAATGTAAATGCGAGCCTTGCATGCCAAGGGTTAATTGGGCAGTTTCAAAAGGACATCTGTTGCCACAGCAGAGAGCAGCTGAGGCTCCAGGGCAGTCACAGGGGTGACCTGGGTGCCCCCTGAGTTGTGGCTGGAGGCTCCAGATGGATTTTTCCTGGAGACCACTTCTGTTCAGGGTAGACGGGGCACTGAAAGTTGGCCCTGCCAATGTGAGCCTGAGTGTTTTGTGCAAGGGACCCGTTACCCTTCAGTGGGCCAATCTGATTGGATTTTCACCAACTTGGCTGCTTGGGACTCCTCCCTGCTGCCCCCGCCAGCTGCCAGCCGCAGCCTTCCACCCACATCAGGGCAGCAGGCCGTGAAGGAACCGCGGGCCACTGGCGATCCTGGGATTAGGACGATTACCCGGGATAGCGAGATCCCCGGCACCGGTGGCCACCCAGCCTCTGGCTGGTTGGTGCAGATGCGGAGCTGCTATTTGGGGCTGATGCTGGTTCCTCATTAGAGCCGCCAGAGCCCTGGCTCTCAGCGCTGCGCCTCCTCGGAAAACATGCCCTCCCGGGAGTTGTCGAGATGACATGGGCCAAGGCCAAGGGCGGGTGGGCGCTTCCCCGCTGGGAAAAACCGGTGCATGATTGGAGATGTCAGAGAGAGAAGGGGGAATCAGACTTCAGCGAGAACAGGGACCGCATCTAGCTCGGGCCTGTCAGGGTCCCAGAAACACATCTTGTCTCCCAGCATGTCCCCAGCACATCCTGGAGAGCAGGGTGGCCCAGAGGCCACGCAGTCCTCAGCCCTGCTCCTGGGGGAAGGGCACTGGCCACTCAGCTGCTTGGGTCGGGATCCCAGAGTGGATCCCAGAGTGGTGTCACATGCCAGGCGTAGCTGGGGTCCTGCAGCCCACATCCTTCCTGGGTCTCTGCCCTCGATGCTGATGCTCCCTCCTCCCCAGCTACTGCTAGAGCTCCCTGCTGAGGGTCCCAAGCCCGACAATTCTCAGCTCCAAGCCCAGAGCTGAGCCCCTGGATAAGGAAATCCTGCGGAGGCCAGGTGGCACCCAGTGGGCCACGCCAGTAATGAAAATAAAGTGCCAGGCCTTCTGAGGCGACTCCCGTGGTGCGTCCTGGTGTCTGGGGCAATGCTGCTGGCTGGCACGGTTCCCCAGAGCCTGACCTCCCAGTGCTCCACTGGGCACCCACGGTGGGCACAGGCCATGGATGTGCTGGCTCCTCGCCAGCCATGGGACAGTGCAGGGACTGTGCGGATGGGATGAAATCCAGGTTCCCAGATGGGCAGGTTTTCCTGGACTCCTAGGAGGGTGCCAGGCTACCACAGCGCCCTGATGTGAGGGCAGAGCGGGAAGTAAGAGGCTGCAAGGATAGGAGGAAGGGTTGTGGGGTGTGGGTGGCCTCCCCATTTTTCATAGAAAGGATACAGAACAGAGTGGTCCCCAGAGCCCTGAGGGACCCACACCCTGACAGTGGCCCTGTAAGGTTGATGGTGGACTTCTGGCCTCCAGAACTGAGGGCAAATGCTGTGTGAAGCCATCAACCCTACTGTCACCTGGCTCAGCCACCACAGAACAGTGATAACAGGGATCCCCGCAGATCAAAGCCGGGGAGTCCCTCACGCCCCAGGCCATGTTCCACCAGTGCCACCCAAATTCTCAGTGGTCATCTGGAGTGCTGGGGGCCTCTGTCACAGCTGTGCAGGTGGCGCCCCTGAAGGACACCGCAGGCTGCCGGCAGTGGAGGCTGGAGTCATGACTGCGGGACGTCTCCTAATTACGCAGACGCGCTGCGCCCTGTCTTCTGGGAAACACCCGCCTCTTCCCCCTGCTCAGTGTGGGCTGCGACAGTGGGGAGGGGGTGCTGCCCTGTCACTCTCCAGGGGCCACCAGCGGGAGCCAGGGCCATCAGGTGTAGATCAGTGCCCGTGTCCATGAGGGCAGATGCCCAACCCCAGGGAATGTGGCCGGTTGAGTCCACTGCCTTCCCGTTGCTGATGTCCCTCCTGGCTGCGAGCCACCCTGCCCTGTGCACTGCCAACAAATCCATCAGCCCTGTGGCGCAGGAGCCGCTGCCGGAGGAGCGGGAGCCGCCGAGGGGGCACTGCCTTGGCAGACACGCGGCAGGTGCCCAGCAGCAGCTCAAGTAGCGACGGAGGCTGTTTCTCAGGCAGACAGAGCCAGCTGCCGGGCAGCCTAGGAGACGCACACAGCGCTCCGCCCAGCCGGCCGGCCTGTGTTTATGTTTAGGGACCCCCATGGCTCAGAGAGGGCAAGAGGCAGCTTCTAGAAAATAGAAAACACAGGATGGGAGAAGAAAAGGAAAAACCATCTGGACTAGAGACAGACACGAGGATAAGGGGACAGAGATGAGTCCTCTGGGGCCTGGAGCTGAGCTGCGCGGTGGCTTCTCATGGCCAGAGCCAAAAGGGAAGCCCGGGGAACTGCCGGAGCCTCCCTCCAGAGGTGGGCAGTGAGCGGCAACCACTCAGCCGCGCTGGCTCAGTGTCCTCGTGGACAAGGTGGGGGCCAGCTCTGGGCCAGGCAGGTGCCATGCCATGAGCCCCCCTCACACCTCTCACTGCGGGCAGCCCGGGACCCCACGCCCTGTGTGCCGGCCTGGTGCTGGGATGCGAGCTCAGGTCCTTAAGAGCGTAGTCTGGGTCACCGCATCTCTCTCCCAAAGGACACAGCTGTGCCAAGTGTCACACCACCTGGCACGCGAGGAGGGAAGGTCCTGCTGTCCAGAGACCCTGGACACGAGAGCTGCCACATCGCACGGCATGGCACGGGGGGACTCAGGTCCATGTCTCTTGCTGATGCCTGAGACAGGGGTGCAGTCAGAGCACCCATCCCCAGGAAGCCCAGGAAGCAGTCTTCCCAGAGGCCAACGCTTACAAAGCCCTGGACACTGTCCTAAGTGTCACAGGCTGCCCCCAGCCACGTCAGCTTCACCGGGAGGTCCTTTCAGTTGGCCAGTGCCACACAGACCCACATGGTCTCCGGGGAAAGCAGAAAGATAATCCAGGCTCTGGCTGTAAAAACCGAAGCCCTCTCCTGTCTGTCATTTCACGATCAAGGCTCTGACAATGTGGGGCAGGAACTACTGCTCCCATCTTACCGATGGGGACACTGGAGCTCGGCAGGACGGTGCACTCCGCAGCCACCAGCACTGGGCGGCCACGACGGTAGGAGGGTGTGGTCAACAACATGGAGACCCCAGAGGTCCTGCGGCTTCCCGTTGTTGGTGGCTGCAACTGTTCTGTGGCTGAGGGCAGCTCGTGTTCCCCAGCTACGGGGTCCCAGTGTGGCCAAAATGAGTGTGGTTCTGTGTACATTTGCCATCTCACATCCAAGCCCACTGCGACTCGGACACGGTGCTGTCCCTTGGTCTAGCTGTCTGCCTGCTCTGAAACAGCTGTCGGATGTCCCCTTTCATGGTTCAGGGTGGTGGCGCAGTCCTTCTGAGAGATGTGGATGCCGTCAGAGGGGAAGCGACTCAGAGGTGTGAGCCTGACCCAACTCCCCTCCTGTTCCCAGCACCCTGGATGTGGCCTGACACATCACAAATAATGAACAGCAAGCAAAATCCCCAGTAGTGGATGTGGCTGCGGAGGAAATTAGGAAGGGCACGGCGGGGGGGGGGGGGCGGACAGGCGCGTTACCATCCGCCGCCCATGCTCCCTCTGGCTGTTTCCTGTGTCCCCGTCCCGGATCCAAGCAGCCCACAAGTGAGCCGGGCCCAGCCCGCGCCACCTCCAGGCCACAAGGGAGGAGCGGGGTGGGCAGGTCCCGGACGGTCCTGATGTCCCCGGTGGCCCCTGTCCCCAAGCTGTGGGCTGGAGGCTCACCTCATAGAGAAGACAGCCCAGGGACCAGATGTCGGACTTGAAGTTGTAGCCGTTCTCGTGGATCCTCTCCGGTGACATGTAGTACGGGGTCCCAACTGAAACACAGCAAAGGCGGGACTCGGACCGGAGCCCGGACAGCGGGGGCCGGGATGGATGGAGACGGCCTCAGTCTCTGTGCAGCCCTGACCCCCAGCCCGTCCTGTCTTCTCCCAGGTGAGGTTGGAGGCATCCCGGCTCCAGGGCCCTGGGATCTTGGGTGGACTCAGGCCCCACCCGGAGCCGAGTGTCAGGGGGCGGGTGGGCCCGGGACTGGGAATGCGGAGCCAGCCTCCCTTCAGGGGCCTCATCTTCAAGGGTCGAGATCAGACTCAACAGGGCGAGGATGGTGACCACGGCCGATGCCGGTCAAGGCTCTTCTGCTACCTTGCTCAGGTCCCCGCCAGCCCTGGGAGACGGCGCCCTCACTTTACAGGTGGGGATACTGAGGCTCCGGGGAAGACGCTCACATAAATGCAGCAGGAAGAGGCCCGCCCCAAGTTCCAGGAGCCCCAGAACCTGGCAGCTACCATCCACAGGCAGCTCGGGCCTCGTCTCAGTGTTGGCCTGAAATTTTTCTCAGCAGGATAGGGAAGGCACCGACCATGAAAGAGCAGATTTTGTTAAAACGAGGACCTTCAGTTCCTCCAGAGTCAGAAGGCAAGAGAGAAAGCCATCCCAGTGTGTGTCCAACAGGGCTGACGGCAGAATACTGTGCTCTATTGATTTCTCTCTGCAGAGCTGGGGTCTGAACCCGGGCCCTCGCACATGCTGGGCCAGCACTCTACCGCTGAGCCCAGCACAGCCCCCTGGGTACATTTTCAAACCTCTGTAAATCAGTAAGAAGACAACCCTGTTCCTCTAATGAGCCCAGACCCAAACGCTCATCGCCAAGAGAGGGCCGGGTGGCCAAACTCAGGAACAGTGCCACCCTTCTCAGATCTCATCAGGGAAGTGCAAGAGAAAAGCGGAATGAGGTGGAGCCGCACACCCAGCAGAGAGGTTAAAATGCAACGAGAAAGCAAAGCAAGTAAAGAGGGTGGCGAGTGGAGCAACTGGATGTCTTGGGTACTTGGCACCTTGGAAAATGGTTGGGTGCTCAAAATGAGCCCTCTATCTCTCACAGACAAGGCCAAGAATTGCGGAGGGGCTTTATTTGCAGTCGCCCCAAACTGAAAATGACAGACGATAGAATGGGTAAACTGATGAATGATGGTCTATTCACACAATGGAATACCACACAGCAATGAAAAAGAGCAAACCTTGTGTACACGCAACCAGATAGATCCTAACACAGCACAAGGAGCCGGGCACAAAAAAAAGCACACACTACTTACTTTCATTTTCTCCACATTAAGAACAGGAAAAACTACTCCAACGGAAGTGATCTAAGGGCGTGAGGAAGCTTGAGTATATACAGTTATCCCTCAACTAAAATGTGAGAAAGAAAAAGGCTGGTAATGGCTCTGCTGCCAAAGGAAAGCCGAGTAACTGGGGACTCTCTTCATGGTCCCCTTTCTTCTTTCAGCACTCAGGACACTTGGAGGGCTGAGCCCTGGCCTGCTGGGCCCTGTGAGGTTATTTTTGGGGTCCACTTTTGAAGAGCTAGAACTGTGAAAAGACAGGCTGATTTCCCGAGAGGGAGTGAGCTCCCTGTCACTAGAGGAGTGTCAGCTGCAGCAGAGAGGCTGACGGGGCAGTTCTGGGGTGGGGCCTGGAACCTGGCTTTGTGACCTGTGATACTGTTACAAGCCCATTTGGAGAATGACTCTTCTGGAAGCCTTAGGACCAGGGTTCTAAGGTTGCTACACAGACGGCAAATGCACTGGTCTGCAGTGTCCATGTCAAGTGACAGGTTCAATCCCATTTAGGGAGCCAGGTGTCAGGCCGAGTCTGACAGGGGCCGGCGACCCTGGGAAGCTGGCGTCCAGACCCAGAAGGGCTGAGGACCCTGGGCGGAGAAGAAACGGAAATCTTAAAATCCCAGACAGTCCTCTAACTACTTAGTGGATGGCTGCCTGAGGTTGAGATCCTTAGGGACTTAGACCCCAGTGACCGCTTTGGCAGAAGACCGAGCATGAACACCCAAAAAAAGCGTGGCGGCCAGCATGAGGAGATGGACTCTGAGAAACTGGCATCCTGCGTGCACACTTTTTCCCTGGAATCAGGGTTAACAGCTCTTCGGCAGAAAAATTTTCGGGTCGACACAGAAGTTGGGTGATCCTTCTGCCTCAGCCTCCCATGTGCTGAGATTATAGGCATGTGCCACCACACCTGGCTATCTCTGCTCATTTTAGACCCAGACAGGTAGGATTGGGGGTGAGAAGGCCCACAGAGAGACCAGGCCCATCTGAAGGCAAGGACCCCAAGTGCCAACTCCAGCCTGACTCCTCCCACAGCTGCCACCCTGCCCCGGTCAGCCTACTCTTCCTGTGCCTCTGGGTCTGGCGCACGCTGCTCCCTTTGGCCTGGCTGAACCCCGTGAGGACCCCTGCAGGCCCGGACACTTGGTCTGTTCCTCTGTCTGTCACCACGTTGTTCCTCTGCCAGGCTCTGAGGCCAGAGTGTGTACAGGTCCCCGCCCAGCTTTTGAAAGCCAGAGGAACACAGAGACGAAGGTCGGGGTGCTGCCTCCCCTTCACTTCCCCACCTGCCATCTGCCTCTCTGCTGCCCGCTTCACTGGTGTGAGGGGCAAGGCAGACCCGGGGTACCCTGCCACCTCCTTCTCAGATGCAGTGCCGTGATGTCCCAGCAGTCATCACTCACCCACCCGTCTGCCTGTCTGCCCCCCAGCGGATGCCCATCCATCGCTCACATATCCTTCCATTAGTCTGTCCAACTCTCCAGCTATCTGTCCAGCCAGCCAGCCATCCACCCATCCCCTGCTCATCCCTCCACCTCCACCCACTGCTAACGAGGCCTCAGTGCCGAGCTGGGGCCTTGCCGGCGGGGACGGATGAGGTCGGAGCCTCCCTCCCAGGAAATCCCAGGAACCCCAGCCAAACGCCTGTGTCAGGAAAGGACTGGCGGGGCGTGGTCTGTGGCCACGGTCACCTGGAAGGGCTTGTTAAAGCTCTGGCGCCCCATCCAGGCCTGGCGCCAGAATCCCGGGTGGAACTGGGGCCCCTGCCCCGTCACGGGCTCCCGGGAGCTCCTGGCCTATCTCCTAACTAAGCGGAGCCCCGCTCACCTACCAGCCAGCTTCGCGCCAGGACCAAGTTCCTGACACGCACAATGGAAGGAGAGGTTTGATTCGGGCTCGGGCCCCTGAGGTTTTGGTCCGTGGTCTGCCGGCTCCAGGGTGGGACCATTGTGGAAGGCTCGCATGCACTGAGCTTCCTGGGTCCATGTCCAGAATGCTCAGTCCATGGTGGCCACAAGCAAGAGAGGACGGAAGAGCCAGAGAGGAAGGGGCAAGGCGCCAGACCCAGTCCCCAGGTCACGTTCCCATGACCCCACCAGACACCCCCTGGGGTGTGCTTTACTGATCTCCTAGACCACCCTCGAGCTGACCATCGAGACCAACCGGCACCTGCGGACACCCCTGAACAAGCTCTGGCGCACCTTCAAAGCATCAGCTCAGGGAGGTTTACGCGCTGGGCCCTGGCCCTGGGTGCTCCAGTCCCTGGGCCCTGGCTCATTCTCCTCCCTGCTGTGTCCCCTGGGTTGGTGCTGCTTAAGCCGGGGATGCTCTGCCTCACCAGGGGTGCCCCCCACTTGCGCCACGGGTGTGTGAAGCGCTCCCCGCTATGCCAGCTGTGCCTGGGCCTAAGTCACATACACCTGGGTTTTCCACCATCAGCGAATGCTCATGCGTGAAGGAGCGCAGTGTGCCACTCGGGTGAGCTTTCAACATGAAACAAAAGACTTCAAAGAAGCGCCGAGCTTGCAGCGGGCCACTGAGGACGCATCCCCAGCTCTCAGGGGAGCGGTGACTCAGTCAGACAGGAGAAGCCGGCAGGAGGCAGCGTCTCCACAGACAGAGGCGCGGCGTGGGCACCTCCGTGGGCAGCACGACTCCCTGGGCACTGACCCTCTTTCGGTGCCACGCAGACACAGCGCCTGTGCCACCCGTGCTTCGGTCCCTCCTCGTACGGGGGACAGGGCTGCGCATAGGAGACAGGATCCTCGCTCGCCCTGACCCTATGGAGTCTGTACCCAGAACATGCGATTTCAAACCCGGCAGAGCGGGAAGCTGATTAAAGCACCCGCTTCCCTTCCCGGATGCGCCGCTCCTGTCAAAACAAACTTTGCTGTGTTTTGAAATGCTCGTGGTGCTGGGAACATGTTCATTAGATATGAAAAGTGTAGGTTTCGTACGAAGGAGAGGCTGCTGTGTGCGGGCTGCGCCCTTCCCTGAACGGGGCTTTTGAAATGGGCTGCAGAGAGGAGCTGCGGCGGCAGCAGTGTGCCAGGCGGGGGTCCCAGCTGGAGGTCCCTGCCGTGCACTGGTCCCTTCGCACGTGCCAATGGCAGGACACGGCGCTGGACCCACAGGGCGTGGCCCATGTCAGCGGATCCCGGCAGAGCCTGGACACCCCGCCTCGAGACAGCAGTGCCCTCCCCTTGGCAGCTCGTTCTCTCTGTGGGACGCGGGCAGTGGTGATCAGAGCTGGTTGTGGTCCTGGGTGAGGAGGACACTGGCTTCCTCCAAGGCAGCAGGTCCCCAAGGGCAGAGGCCAGCTCAGCCTTCCCCAGAAGCAGCCCCAGATCTGGCATGAGTCTCCGCTGAGTGAATGAATGAGCTTCACCTGGCAGCGCAGGCCCAGCTGGACCCCTCATGCGCTGCCTCCTAAGCTCCTCCCCACACCCCTCTGGTTGTAGCTCTTGTCTTTCTAGCAGTTTGTTTCCCTGGGAATTGCCAGGGAGGTGGCAGAGCAGCCAGCCACCTGTGACGTCCCACGACCTCATACCTGGTGTCAGCTCAGAACCACGGCTAAGCCTGCAGACGCAGGTGCTCCGGGCAGAGGGACAGGCAGCCTTGGCCCTGGGCGTCCTGTGCTGCTGGGATGCGACTAGAGAAGCAGGAGGCCCCGGCCTGCACCACACGGGCCTTGCCTTAGTGACATGCGTCCCTGCTGGTGTCTGGCTATGAGGACTCAGCACAGCTACAGGCAGGCGTGTCACAGTGCAGTGTGGCCACCGAGTGACCAGCGCCCACCTGTGTGCAGTGGGCCTGCAGGAGCGGCTCCACCTGAGCCCCCGCCAGGCCACCAAGCTCCACGTCTGTTCCTCTGGCACTGGGGGCTGCTGGACACAGGGAAGGCTGCAGAACCGTGTGGCCTGTGCCCAGCCCGGGGCTGGAAAGTCAGCTGAGGGCAGGAGGAGGAGGCTGACAGCTGGTACCTGACAGGCTGCCCCCAGCTGCCCCAGCTTCCCGGACCCCAGAGAGTGCAGGCGGCACCCCGCCCGGCCCTGGGTGTGCGTCGGCCTCCCTTCCCGCCCCTGTCCCCGCCGGGCGGGCGGCTGCCCTGTCACCACTGCAGGACGAGTGGCAGGGCCTGCCCTCCTGCTCTCCAGCCCCACAATTTGTCTTGCAGCTGCTGCTGTTGCTCGGAGCGAGACACTTGCTTGTAGCTTGTGAGCTGTGTATAGGCAAATCTTTCATTTTTCTTTCATTATGCCGGCGTGTACTGTCACTTAATTTTTATGTATGCAATCCTTCCTGACAAATATGATCTGCTGCCTGGTAATTCGTCTGACGCTCATTCTGTTCCACACTCTAATTACGGCTCCTATTCCTGACACCGAGGCAGCCGCTCTGCCACTGCTGGGTACCGCACCTGTCAGCCCGACCATGGCACTGACTAATGCCCTTTCATGCCAGCCTTGTGTTAGCAAATACAGAGGCGGGAGGAGGCCAGGGCTGGGGAGGCGAGGAGATGGGATTTGCATAAACCTAGCTCCTGGGTCAGCAGCCTAAGGAGATAAGATGGTTGTCAGGGCAACCAGCTGCAGTCAAGGCATTCGCACATAGTAGGTGCGCACTACACATGGTGGATGCATAATTCATACCCACACACACACGGTGGGAAGGGGCCTCTGCCCCACGTCCCCTGAGTGAACCTGCACTAGCGATCAGTTCGCCCTCTTGCCCACCCAGATGTGCGCGCAGGACTCGCTCAGCTGCTGGCGGAGCCTCGCTGGGGATGGAGACTTCCGTTTCCAGGCTGCAGCTGCGCACCGCTCCAGGCACGAAGCCCGGATGGGAGCAGACAGGGACTTGGTTCCCGGAACGTGTCCACTGCGCCGGGTCTGGCAATGACCCCGCGCAACCCCTAGCACAGTGGTGTCTGCCAGACACCGGGCACACGGCCCAGAGCCGCGACAGTCCCTCTGAAGGCTCCCTGCACTCATCGTGCCCCGGTTGGCCGTGCAGAGGCCTCGGGAAAAGCCTGGCTTCCGGGGGCGGCTTTTTCCCAAGTTCCAATTCCTCCTCATTAATATAATAAGTGCACCAGTCCAAGGAGATGAAATCGCACTGTCGGAGGAGCCCGGATCTCCGCCTGTCCCTAATGATGCGATCCTAACCGGCTCTGACGGAGCGCCCGTCTCTCCGCAGCACGACGGAGGGGCTCGGCCTGAGTGACGGCGCCCAGGAGGCAGCGCCGCGCTCCGCTGTGACAGCGCCCCTCACGCGCTCAGGCCTTCCCGCAGCTCGGGAGCCAGACAGGAAGGCGGGGCTGTGGGCCACTCGTGCAAGGTCCTGGGTTGACCTCCAGGGTTGCAAAACAAAACAATAAACCAAAACAAAAAACCCCAAAATTAAAAAAAAAAAACAACCCACAGCTTAGTAAACCATCCCAAACCAACCAAAACACTTATTTTTTCCCCACAAGACAAGTGTCTGTGGGGGCTGGGAAAGACCCGGTTTCCCCTCAGTGACAGTCCACAGCCAGTGTCCAGGTGAACCCCAGGGGAGGCCCGGCCTCAGTCCTGCCTCAGACCCCCGCGACCCCACAAGATCACTCAGCTCCCTGGGTCTCAGCTTCCTCAAGAGCCCGTGGACCCGAAAGGCTACCGGAGGACGGAGCAGCCCCGAGTCCCAGGGCCCATGGCCCTTGCACGCCCTTCCCATTGCAGCCAAAGCGGGCGGCCCGGCCGGGTCCCCAGCCTTGGTGGGGACACCATCCCCCTCCAATGCTAGGAGCAGCTAAGTGTGAGCCCTGTGCTGAGTCTAAGGGGTCAGGACTTAAATGTCACAGGCACCCAGCTGTTGGGGGACAGGGACACCTGGCCTACGCCATGGGGCGCCCTTCTGTCGCCCAGGGATGTGTCTGCCCAGAGCCGGGCAGCACAGGGGCTGCTAGGAACCAGCTCTGGGGAAGAGGGGTCTCGTGTACTGCACAGGAGACCCCGCCTCTGGTCCCACTGGGGCCGGCTCCTATACCTAATCACCACCCAAGCCTCCTGCTGTTGTGTCCCAGGCACCAACCTCAGCTGCGCCCGAACCAGCCGCTGCCCGTGCCTGGCCCCTCTGCCACCCCGCACTGCCAGGACTGCTCCAGCCCCCCAAGCTCAGTGCCCAGGGCCCTGCCTCTCTTCCTGCCACTTACCTGTTCCCTCACCCAGACTCTGTCCCCACCCCCACCCGCAGTCCAGCTACGAGGTCACCACTGCTGGGGAGAGAAACAGCTGGCTCAGGAGCCGGCTCGATGTCCACCTGGGGGAGATGGAGCCTGGGGGAGCGGCACAGAGCACAGGAGACCACAGACGCATCCTGCTGGCCTCCCTGGGGCCGGGGACCTGGAGGTGACAGGAGGCCAGAGCCACCAGCCCCTCCTGCCTGTTTCCTCCCATTGAGTCTGTTGTGAAAAGGTGAGTAAACTCTGGGTTCAAAAAGTCATTTCTAGCAAGGCGTGATGGCACACACCTGTAATCCCAGCATTCAGGAGGCTGAGGCAGGAGGATCCCTGTGAGTTTGAGGCCAGCCTAAACTCCATGCAGAGACCCTTTCTTGGGAAAAAAAAAAAAAAGAATTTCCCTGCACTAAGTGGCTGAAGGTCCCACGTGGAGTGTGGGCGCCTCATGGCACGGTCTTCAGGGGTGTGGGGCTCTGGACACAGACCACCCCCCTTACCAAGGGAATGTGCCGCTGTGGTCTCGGAGCTGAAGAAGCGGCCCAGGCCGAGGTCACCAAGCTTCACGATGCCCGTGGCTGTGATGAACACGTTAGCAGGCTTGATGTCTGCAGGGGAAGGAGATGGTTGGTGTCGGGAGATACCTAGAAGGGCCTTTCAGGGGACAGCGTGGCCAACTCCTACTGAGACATCAAAGCCCTTGGGAAAATTCCCTCCCCCAAGGCTCTTCCCAGGCTCTGCCCAGCACCATTGTTCACCTATAAAATGGACCTGTCTCACAGGGCTGCTCTGAGGTCCGGGAGGGCAGGGATTTTGTGTTCTTGTTTCCTGTGTTTGCAACTGCGTCCCTGTGCCTAGAACAGTGCCCAGCACGCAGCAGGCTCTCAGTGGGAATTTGTGTAACCAGCAACAAAGCCATCAGTGAGGTGACCCGTGCTGTACCCCAGTGACTAGAGCAGTGCCTCACACACAGGTGACAAGACAGGTGCAGGGACAAAAGGAGAGATCAGTGAAGTGAGCTCCCCAACTCGGGGTGACATCAATTTTTGAGAAACACTCCTGTGTAAGTGTCTCACCTCCTCCACTCAGCCAACTCCTACTCAGATGTCACAGCCCACATGGAAGTTCCCTTCTCCGGGCAGAGCTGGCAGCAGCACTGGAACTGGCCATACCTGGGCTACTTGGGCTGGAGCTGGGGACTGGAGACACTGAGGGCGGCCCCCTTCCTGGGGGTGGGGGCAGCTGTATGCCGGGGTCCCGCGCCCCCAGAGCAGGTGCATACCTCGGTGCATGATGCGGCGGGAGTGCATGTGCTCCACGGCGCTGCACAGCTGCACGAAGTACTTCCACACGGTCCTCTCGGGGATGAGCCGCTGCTGCTTCTTGAAGTACTGCAGGAACAGGAGGCGGGCAGCCTGAGCGAAGGGCTTCCAGGCGAGGGTGCAGGCCGCTGCCCTCACTGCCCCCCACAGGTGCCTGAACAGAGAGCGCCTGCAGGCCCAGGTCAGCCCCAGCCCAGCCCTGGGAGAGCGGGTGAGCGGAGCTGACTTTCCAGGCTGCAGGGCGGGGCACACAAGGGGATGGCGCTGACTCAGCCTGGTGCAGCCGCCGCCGCGCGGGGCCCCAAGCAGGTGGGCCGGGGGCTGCACAGCGAGGCGCCAAGTCACAGCCTGGGCCCAAGCTCTCTGCCGAGGGAGCCCCAGCTCTTCCGCCCCTGCTGCTGCCCTGGGAGGCGGGGGTGATGACGGGCTGAGCCCAGAGAGGCCCAGGAGTGTCAGGGGCCGAGCAGAGGGAGCCCGAGCTGGGGTCCGGTCTGGCTGCTTCTGGAAGTAAAACCTGGCCTTGAAATAAAGCCGCAGGCCCTTGTGAGGCCCCCTCTAGACGGGGAGCTCGGGGCGGGGCCCCCAGGTGGGCCGGGATGCGACTCAGGCCTCATTACTGTGTTTGTGCGGGGACACGCACAGCCGAGTGGTGATTTTCTAAATGTCACATCCTCTCAGCGCTGCCTGACATTTAGCGGGAAGTCGCAGAGTCTCTGGTGGGTTCCAGGCGGCAGCGGCAGCGCAGCTCCGGGTGGCTCCACTGTCCCTCGTAAACAACGTGGCGCCCAGGTGGTGGGGGCGCTCCTTGGTCTCTGGGGCAGCAGTAACTCCGAGACCAGTGGGACAGCCATGTGGGGTTCCTGGCAAGGCCTCCTCTGCTCCCTTGGGACCCACAGGCAGCTGCATGCTGAGCGCCGTGCTGGTGTGGCACCAATGGAGGCGTTGAGGCACAGAGCCCTGCCCTGCCTCTCCCTTGGGCACTGCTCAGGGCCACCTTTTCCAGGAAGCCCTCCCTGCCTTCCTCAGGCCCTGCACTTGGGCTGGTTCACAGGTCAGCCTTCCTGTGGGAATCGGGGCTCCCCACAGACAGCGCCCTCCAGGTCTGGGTGCAGGGCTGGCACTCGCGAGCGTGTGTGTGACAGAGAGGAGTGGGCAGGGGACATGATACAGCACCTCTGCTCCCGGCGGGAGCGCTGCGGAGATTCACAGCCCTGCAAAGGCATTAATATGCCAACAGAAATATAAAAGCAGGCCATAACAGCTCAGGCAGTGCCGCTTCTCAGCGACGCTGTATTCCTAGGGGCCAGATTTTGGAAGAGCAAGTGCCGCAGGAACGATCGCTCAGTCCCCTGTGCCTGCTGGGAAAATGGAGAATCCACGTCTGCCCGTCCACCCGTTTCCAGGCTGGTGCAGGCGGGGCTGGCCCTTGTCCTGGCCTCCCCTGGGGACAGATTTGGGTCAAGGGAGGAAGGCCTGGTCCTGCTGCCAGCTCACTGGAGCTGCTCTTGGGCCCTGGGGTCACAGCGGGGCTGACTTGGGAGTGACGACCCCAGGCAGTGGCCACTGTGTGGAAATGTAGGCTTTCTCCTCTGGCTGGGGGTCACTTTGGTGGCGATGTCCACTGCACAGTCCCAGACCAAGAAAGCAGAAACGTGGGAGTAGGTATGGCTCTGTGCCCATGTAGGGGACAGTCTCGGGCATGTCTCTTAACCTCCCGGGGCTTGGTGTTCCCTTCTATGAGTCAGGCAGCCTGTGACACTTTTCTGGGTCCTGTGGGCTGGGGTCCGACCTCTGGATGGGCCAGGGCAGGCGGGGAGAAGCCAGGCACAGGTTCTCCAAGGGGCAGCTGATGGGAGGGCAATGAAACCCCAGCAATGAGACCAGGGAAGGTGCTGAGAAGAACAGCACCAGGCCAGGGCTGAGCCCGGACAGGAGGGTGCTCACACGCTGCCCAACCTGCCCCCCACCAGGGCACCCCACCTTGATCATCTGCGAGAGGTCACCCGCGTCGGCCAGCTCCAGCACGATGTTCAGCTCATTGTCCTCGATGAACGAGTCCAGGTACTTGATGATGTTTGGGTGGTTCAGTTGCTGTACAGGAGAGAGAGAGAGATGGAGAGCCGGGCCAGGGGCAGGTGGACCAGGGGCAGATAGACTGGCGGCAGATGGACCCGTGGCAGGTGGACCGGGGAGGCCAGTGCAGGGCAAGGACTGCGCTTGGGGGTCAGGGAACCTGGTGCGGTTGGGCAAGCTGCTTGCCATCTGTGCGTCTCGGTTTCCTCACCTGAGAAACAGGCGCGATGCTTTAAAGAGCAGCAGCCATGACAAGCAGATGAACTAGGACCTCGGAAGTGTGTGACAGCACCCGCCAGAGCTAAGCAGGACCCAGAGGACACTGCCACTGTGTGGTCAGCCCTGTCCTACACCGCTCTCAGACTGGGGTGTGCGCCTCGCTGCACGCCACCTGCGTCCCTCCCCAGATTCCACAATGAGGAGGAGCCCAGAGCCACGTGAGCCCCATTCCATCCTTCCTTCCCTGAGCAAGGCCCAGATGGGCGTCACCCTCAGCCAGGCCCCCAGGGACCAGAGGTGGCCTCAGCTGTTGGCCACAGCTCAGGCCAGCTCCTCCAGGCTGACCCTGCTGGGTTCCGGCGCCCACTGCGTGTCTGAGTCTGTGCGTCCAGCTCTAGCCAAGGCCCTGAGGTCAGGAAGTGTCCATGCATCTCCAGGTGGCCCACGCTCACAGCCTACATCTGTCCCCCCATCTCCTCTCCTGCCGCTCCCGCATCTGCCCGCACTGCCATGTGTCACTGTGGCCGACACACTTGGATTTTAAGTCCACTCTGGCCTTAAATCAGCCACCCCAGGGCAGGGCCTGAGCCTCCGTCCCCGCCTGGGGTACTGGGTGCTCCTGCCTGTGCCTGAGGGAGAGGAAGTCCCCACTGGGACAGGATGGTAGCACCAGTGGGCCCTGTCCCCGCCCAGCCCAAGCAGGGTTCCCACGGGCACCGTGACCTTCTTCACGAATATTCCTGGGAGCCAGAGTGAGCAGAACAGGGCAGGAGGTGCCCAGCACTGCCCTGCCTGGGGCCTGACGGCAGGTGCCACGGCCCTGGGGTGGGAGGTGCCCAGGGCCTCTCAGCGGCTGTGCAGAGGCCAGGGTGGGCGCCGGATGACAGCGAGAGCGGAAGCGCGGGCACACAGGCCTCTAAGGGCCCTCATCAGAGCACCAGGGAGCGCTAAGCCCTGAAGCGGGCAGCCCAGCGTCCTGGTCGCTGGGTTCTTATCGTTCCAGGGTTGATCTGAGGAACACATTACATGTACGGACAAGGCGTGGCTGCCGTTTCTTCCCCTCTTGCCTTTTTGCTTTTGGATCATGGCTGGGATAAACATAAATTATTTCTACTGATGAAGTCTAACGGATCGCTTTTTCCTTTTATGGTTAAGTCACGTTCTTGGTGTCCTGCCTAAGACACCTGTGAGCATCCTCAGGTTTTGGAGATTTTCCCGATTTTCTTTCTTTGTCAGCTTTTTAGTAGGGTCTGGCTGTGTAGTCTGGGCTGGCCTTGAACTCACTACATAGCCCCGGCGGCCCTCTGGGAATATAGGTGTGGCCGCTAGGCCAGGCCTGGCCCCTGGTTTTCTGCCCCAGTCTTTACGTTCACCCCGTTATCTCTTTCAGATGAAGTTCTCTGGGTAGCAGGAGGCAGGGATTGAGGCTCACCCTTTCTTATGTCTACTGAACTGGCCCTGGTGGTTTCTGTCAAAAACCACCAGGCCCTGGCTTTGTTTCGAGAAGGCTGACGTGGTGGGGGGAGCACTGGGTACACCCCCAGCAGCCTCCAGCGCACGTCATGGCCTACAGGCATCTGTCACTTAAAAACCACACAGAACACCCCACGGGAAACCGGGACCCCCTGCTGCTTGCTCTTCTCTTCGACTCAATCTCATCACTTCCGGGGATCCTTGCAGCCTCTCAGGGGGCTCCCCTAAACTCACCCAGCACCACAGTTTCTCAAATAACTTTGAAACAATTAGAGAGTGGAATTGAGAGGCTTACAGCTTCGGTCAAGGAGGCCCTGGCCCCTGGGGCAGCCCAGGGAGGCTCCTCACTGTGACCCGGGCAGGTCCGAGGCCAGGAGGCTCAGTACACCTAAACCCTGTCAGTCCACAAAGGCTCAGGAAAAGGGGCCCCAAGGCCAACTGAGCCAAATCCCCAAGGCCCAGAGAGGGCTGGCTGCAGGCACACAGCAAGCTGAGGCCACACAGCTTCCCCTGACCTGCAACCTCTTGCTGAGTCCAGGAGGGTGGGGGGGAGGGTCACACTTGGGAGAGGGGCACCAAAAGTGCTCCAAAGATGCGATGTGGTTGGGTCTAGTCTGGCTATGGAGGGAGGAACAGAAGGCCAGAGGAGTGGAGGGAGGCTGGGACCATGGATGAAGGATCCTCTTTTTTATGCTCTCAAAGTCATGGCCCTGCTGAGCAAGATTGGGCATGCCTAGAATCCCAGCTCTTGGGAGGCTGAGGCAGGAGGATCATGAGTTCAAAGCCAGCAAGAGCTACATAGCAAGTTCAAGGCCAGCCTGAGCTACACAGTGACAACCTTTCTCAAAGTAAATAAAGTCACTGCCCCTCCAGCTATCACTGGGAATGTGGGTGTCTGTCTGTGGTCTGTCTTTCGTGCAGGTGGCACCTGTGTCCAGCACTCAGTGGTACTCAGCAACCACATTGACAGATGCTATTTCCACTTAGCAACCACCCTAACCCTAACCCTAACCCTAACCCCTAACCCCAGCCCTAAACTAGTCTTAACCGCCAGCAACGCTTACCTTCAGGAGGCCGATCTCCTTGACGCAGTCCTGCCTGGCCTTGGCATCCATCATCTCAAAGATCTTGGGCAGAAGGAAGACAGAGTGTTAAAAGTAGCCCCCCATGGGTCCCAGTTCTACCCCTCCTCGGGGTGAGAATAAGGTTCCCACTTTCGGAGCACCCACCGTGAGCCTGGCGCTGTGTTAACAGCACCACACGGAACCCCATGACCACTCCACGACATGGGGGTGACCGCACCCAGCTCACAGAGGAGGAGACTGAGGCCACCAGTCTGACTTCACGGTGCCATATGTGGGCCCCGTGAGACTGGTTACAGCACCCAGCTCTGGATCCTCCCAGCACCTGACTTGCAGGTGTGGACCAAAGGTGGACACGGTAACCCCATCCTGGCCCCAGGGAGGCAAGACAGAGCCCAGGGAGCCCCTGGGAGCTGCAGCACAGAGAGCGGGCCTCGGACAGCACCGTGAAGCCCATGTGGGCGGCACAGAGCTACGGGGACATCGGGCGGCTTTCTCCAGCCCCTCCCATCTGAGCTGCCGCTACCCAGCCTGTTCACCCCACTCTGCAAGGAGCAAATCCAGGGGCCCAGGACGCTGTGGGAGGACTCGATGGTGTTCCCGGCCTGACTCCCACTTAGCATTGGGAACCCCAGGGCCTGGGACCACATGGTGAACGCAGGCGCAGGACTGGTCAGACACCCACTGAATCTCACTCTTCGGTCTGGGGAGGTGTCCAATCTACGGTCTCTCTCACCTGGAGGACGCGACAGTAATCCCTACCCAGGGGCTGTTGTCAAGGTGTCAGGAGCTCCCAGCACGACCCAGTACACAACAGGTGCTTAATACGTGCTCGTTTTTCTTTTCTTTTCTTTTTTTGAGACAAGGTCTCACTATGCAGCCCAGGCTGGCCTCAAATTATAGCAACCCTCCTGTCTCAGTCTCCCGAGGGTTGGAATTACTTGCGCGTGCCACCATGCCTGGTTTTTTTTCTGGTTCACAATGAGCTTCCCTAAACCTGTGTCCGCTGGTTCCCTCCACAGCTGGGGAGCTGCTTCTAACTTCCCAGTTCATGGAGGGTGGCGGGGAGGCATGCTGGGCAGGGCAGAGCCCAGCTCCCTTGAGGCAGCTTGGACTCGGTGGGTTGAGGGCTCACCTGCACCTTCTTCAGAGCCACCGTCTTCCGATCCAGCAGGCAGGTGGCCTTGTAGACCTCGCTGAACTGTCCTCGGCCTATCTTCTTCTCGATCTGGAAGTCGGCCAGCGAGCAGCGGAAAGACAGGGTATTCGGGTGTCTCTATGGGGGACAAGGGCACTGGTGATTAGCGGGCTGAATCCAGGGCCTGGGCCTGGACAGCTGGGGACCTTGAGGACCCAGTGACGCTCAATGGCATCCTCTAAGGAGAAGGAGCAACTCTGTCTCCCACCAGGTATCACAGCCTCTCTGGGGCTCTTCCCCGCTCCTGCCTGCTCCCGACAACCCTGCTGCGCGGTGCACGCTGGGACCTGCCTGGCCTGGCCCATCATCACCCTCTGGACCCCCTGACAACTCCTCCCTGGGCTGGCTCTGTGGGGCCCATTCCCGAACCCTTCAACCCAGGCTGGGCCGGGCCAGGAGCGAGTGGGATGATGTCAGAGATGCAAGATACAGTCCCACAGCCCCAGCCCCAGCCCCAAGTTCCCCGCTTGGGGCCCCTGGTCCCCATTTTAGAGGGGAAACTGAGGCTTGGATCTACTGCCTTTCACCCTGAGCTTGTTCGTTAGATAAGCTGCCCCCATCCAGGGACAGGAAGGAACCAGAGAACTCCCCGTGACTGCAGGGCCCGCAGGTCCTCCACAGGGCGTGAGCAAGGCCCTCTTGGAAAGGCCTGGGCGGGAGAAGAGAAGAGAGACAAGGCCGCACCTCTGTCACCCCACACCGCTGGCTAGATAGGCCCTGGGAGGCCTACGACTGGCCAGGGAGTCAACCTGAGGCCCAGAGGGGCCAGTCCCACCCAGGCCCACAGCTCCGTGCCGTCTTCCCTGACGGTGCTGGGCAGAGCCCGCCCACCTTCCCGCCACAGAACATGGTGAGGCAGGGAGTCCAGACAGCGGGGTGTGATGTAAGCACAGAGACGGGCCCCAGGCTTCAGTGGGCCCTTGCAGTGTGCAGAAACGCGTGTTAGCAGTGCGGGGTCGGACAGGGGAGAAGCACCAAGCCCCCCACCAGGTACAACAAGCAGTCCACACTAAGCTCTTTCCCTCCTTTCTTTCTCTTTGCTTTTTTGATGGCACCGTACTAAACCCAGGACCTTCACACTGAGCTAACATTCCCAGCACCCCGTCCCATCTTAAAAAAAAATTTTTTTTTTTTAAATTTTGAGACAGGGTCTCACTAAATCACTGAAGTTCTCCAGGCTGGGCTTGAGCTTGCAATCCTCCTGCTTTAGTCTCTCAGAGTGCTGGGATTACAGGCATGCACCACTATACCAAAATAAGTAGCTAAACTTTTTAAAGTGAACAGTAGCTTTCAAATCTGGGCCCAAACCATCCAAAAAGATGGAAGACCCAGGTACTGGGGTGGGTTCAGGAGCACCCCTCTCCCGACTCGGAGCAAGACATTTGGACCAAAGAGCCCTGGGAGGGGTGATCCTCCTGCCTCAGCTCTCAGCTGGGATTACAGGTGTGCACCACCACTCTTGGCTACATGAGCTCTTCAGTACCAAGATTCCCCTCCATATGTGCCAGCACTTGCCTGAGGGGAGCAAGCTTTATGCAGCAGGCCCTGCTCCACCCTGCCGGTTCCGCTGACCAGCCCTGTGAGCGGCCTCACTGCAACCCCCACTTCAGGAAACTGAGGCTGAGCCGGGAGGCAGTGAGCTGCTCCAAGTCCCTCAGCGTGCGACTGAGCACTTGGGCGCCTAAGATCTCGCACAGGGTGGCCCCCAAACTCAGGTCCTCCTCTACCTCTCCTCCAGCCCCACCATAGCCAGCTACTTTCTGCTCCTCCGTGCTCCCTGAGCCCCTCCCCATGTCTGACCATAGCTTCTGCAGGGGAGACCGACAGAGGGGCTCCTGTGCCGCCACTCAGTGCTCCGGGCATGTTTGTTGAATGACACTGTGGGATGTACTCCAACGGCCTGGCATTCTGTGACTCTGCGGGCCAGGCCTGCTCACCTCCAGGAAAAGCCAAGGCGGCTGCTCTTCAAAAACCATGGCAAGATGTTGTGCCTGAGATGTCAAGTGACTTCCATCTCCTAACAGCATGGAATGCAGGCCCTTAATCCAGCACACTGCATAGCGGCCCAGGGCAGGGGGAAGACTTGAACTTCCAGTCTGATCGAGAGCCTGCCTTGTTCCTTTGTGACAAGGGATGGGGGTTCCTCCTCTCCTGGGCCTTAGTTTCCCCGCTACCACAGCAAAGGGATTGGAGTAAGTGATCACCAAGGGCCCTCGCCCTGCCCTGGGACACCAGGCTTCTGCCTGTGAGGAGAGGGCAGCTTCCTGGACTCCTTAGCGATCGCTCTGCCCAGCTGCCGGTTCCGCAGCTCCGGGGCTGCTGGGAGACACTTGGCCAGGGCTGGGCGCAGCAAGCATCTGCATATGGATGACCGGGATTTGCATTTCCTGTCACAACCCATTCCACTTAATTAGAGGCAGGGAGCTGAACTCACAGCTCAGCTGTAGTGTGTCCTCTGGGCAGGCTGCCCGCAGAGGCGTGGAACGGGGGCCTTGTCCCCACAGGCCTCGGCTTGGGTGCGAGGTGCCTCGGCCCGAGCCCTGGTGTAACTGAAAGGGAAGAAAAGCCACACTGCCGTCCAGCCCTCGAGGCCAGGCCTCCCGGCTGGGTCTCCCCACAGTGTTACTCTCGCCCCTGCAGCCAAGTGACCCAGGCTGGGCACCCATTCAGGGGACAGAAGAGCGGCTGTAGGATGCCCCTGAGGACGTCAGGAGATGAAGCGGGTGATGAGTCTTGGGGCTCCAAACTGCTGGGTGACTGGGGCTGATCCAGAAAAGCTCACGCCATGGTGGCACGGCGACCCTGAAAGAGTCCCTGTGAATCAATGACCACTGCGATGCCCTTTCAGAAATCAGTCACCTCTTGCTTACTGTCCCCTGCTCTGTCGAGACCTCGAGCTCCTGGGCTGACAAACACACCGTCAGGGCACAGCTGGCAGAGGGGCAAAGCCGCCATGGTTCTGCCAGTTGAGACCCTGGCACCAGGGCAGAGAGCGCAGGCTTGGACCTGGGTCTGCCATTTCCAGGCTGTGGGCAAGTCCTTTCTATAACTGCGACAATCAGGGTCCCCAGGGAGTAAATAAGCTAATGAAGAACTCACCCCAGGCCTGGCACAGGGGAAAGGCGGTATGCGAGTTATTATTACTGTTGCTATTACTGCTCATGTTGCTACACTACAGAATAAAGCTAATGACAGCAGCTACTTCCGAGGGTCTGGAGCTGAGCTGCGACAGGGCTGGCCCGGCCCAGGGGACAAGTACAGGGGCTCTGCACTATGGTTATAATCACTATCACCAGGCAGGCAGGCTGTGGTGCACATTCCTGCGATCCCAGCGTTCTGGGAGGCTGAGGCAGGAGGATTGCAAATTCAAGACTAGGCTGGGCAACTTGGTGACTTAGTGAGACCCTGCCTCAAAAATAAAACAGGGGCTGGGGGTGTAGTTCAGTCTTAAGGCCCTGGGTCCACTCCCCAGTACTGCAAAGACCCATGGAGGCTCTGTTGACTGGGGGCTGGCAGGGACCTCAAAAACTTGCAGGTGACTTGCGGCATGGCTTCCCCCGGGATGAATGGCAGCTGCCTGGGCCTCCCTTTCAGGGCTGTGCTACTGGCTGCTCACAGGGACTGCACCACACGGCCACTTCTGACACCTGGTGCTCCTGCCCCGGGTGCTGAGCCCCTCAGCTCTCCCCCAGACAGAGGGGCCAGGAGCGGGAGACAGGGTCGGTGGCCCCGCAGCATCTATCTTGCTCTGGTATCTGTCACCACAGACCCACGGAGGAGGTGGAGCCACGGGAGGACACCTGGATCTGAGAGGCATCTTGGGGACAATGAGCTGGACACA
This sequence comes from Dasyprocta punctata, assembly GCA_004363535.1. Lineage (NCBI taxonomy): Eukaryota > Metazoa > Chordata > Mammalia > Rodentia > Dasyproctidae > Dasyprocta > Dasyprocta punctata. The sequence continues at coordinate 43,604 of RJWM01002051.1, read as the reverse complement.
GAAGGAACCTGGAGAACAGGTGCCAAGGACAGCTGAGGCCCCGAATCACCTCTGTCCCCACTCGCGACTTCCCTCGAGACACTGCAGCTTCCTCAGGCAGAGGGGCCACGTACAGGAGGCCGGGGAGGGGCTGGGGCCAGATCACCACAGGACACCGTCACCCAGACAGCTCGGAGAAACCCAGCCGTCTCCAAGTCAGATCACATCGGGCCGCAGACACCCCCCACCTTCGCTAATTTGAGTTCAAAATATTTGAACCACAATAAGCCTCAGCCATTGACAAATCCTTTTGGAAAAAAGAGAGAGAGAAAAAAAAAGGAGCATAAAATTACATGTTAAAAGAATAAAAATGCATTCGCCCAATTAATTTTCTGAAATCTCATTAAAAAATTTAGCCTGACTAAGTCAGACTTCTGACCTGAATTTTAATCATCTTTACACTGGATGGGTCTTTTCTTCCCTGATATTTGCGATGCATCATTAATTTTAAGGCAACCGTTTCTATGATTTTAAAAAGCACATTTCATCAGAATGACATTTCCTGTAAACGAATTTCACCTTTAAAGACATCTGACACTGCGTATTGGGAACTCTTAATGGATTCAGGGTGTGCGAATATACAGAGATGCGTTTTAAATCTGCCGTGCACAAACCAAGGGCAGGATTTACAGAGAGTCCAAGTTGTCGGATGCATTCAGAGGCCAAATCTGCTTGGCTCCTCGTGATCTGGCTAATTTCAAACCAGGTTCCAATCTTCCCACCCAGAGACCGAGTGATACACGGACCTGGGCGGAATCCTGACTCTCTCCCTTGGTAGAAAATGGAAGTGGTTGGGGATATAGCTCAGTGGCAAGTGCAAGGTCCTGAGTTCGACTCCTGGTACAAACAAACAAACAAAAAAAAAAAAAAAGAAAGAAAGAAAAAAAAAAAAGAAAAGAAAGGAAAGAAAGAAAGGAAGGAAGAAAGTGGTAGGTGACTTATCTCAGTGTCCTGCCCTGCAAAATGAAGTCCAGGATGAGATCCCCACTTCTCTGAGTTGGGAGGAGACTGGAAGAGGTGCTGGGCATCAGGCTGCCAATGTGACCTGCACACCGTTACTTTGGAAGTCTATAGTCCCTCTGTGGGCCATGGGATTTTAGAAGTGGGGAGCCATTACCTATTTGGCACAAAAGATGCTAATGACAAACTGAAACTCACCTAAACCATAGGGGGGCCCCCAGGATAATCCCCTTCATCAAATAAAACCCACGATGAGTTCCCCATTCACTGAGACTTGATTTCTAATGATACATCGTGGGTTGAGCTCTTTCACAGAGATCCATGCCACCCACCCCCCTGCCTTTCCCTAGCTGGGGTGTTTGAACACCTTACCTGACCTGGCTGGCCCTGCACCTCCAGCTCTGGGATGTACAACTGTTTTCTTTCCTTCTTTGGAACATTCTCTTCTCCCTGTCCTGTCCCAAACTCTTGACCACTTATTGGGCAGAACCAACCACCTGTGCTGGGAAACCTTAATCACCAACGTGACAGGATTAAGAGACCCCTGGAGAAGGACAGGATCGTAGGGCTCCATACTTATCAGTGGATTAATCCACTCACGTTCACAGCTGGGTGTGCTGTTAGGAGGGGGCCTGTTAAGGAGGGCCTGCTTTTGGAGGCTGTATCTCTGTGGAAATGCCTCCTCTGTGTTCTGTTCTACCATGCCCTTCTGCACGGTGTTTCTACCTTGGAGCCTGCCAACTATGAACTCGACCCCCTGAAACCATGAGCCAACATTAAACTTCTCCTCCTTTGGTTGTGGGTATGAGGTATTGTGTCCCAGCCATGGGAAAGTAACCAATTACACCTCCCCATTCTCTAGGATCCTCAGCACCCTCTCATGGGGCTGCCACCTCAGCACACCATCTTTATCCATTTACACATGGGGCCCCCCAGGAGGCTGAGCCCCTGACTGCAGGCACCAGGAACCAGGTAAAGCCCCCAGGAGAAAGGAAACAAACACTTGTTGAATCTGAACCATCAGCAAATGCTCTTGAATTTAATGGTCACTAATATTTGGTCATTAAACCTTATGCAAGCACCAGTATTTTTCTGGGAAGAGTTTCACAGATTTTGGTCTGTGCAGTGCACACAGCTACCCCCACTCCTCTCTCCAAATAGAATGGAGCATGGCCAGTCCCAAGCAGGTTTCCAAAGACTTTGCAGATGGAAGACACATTAGCCAGGGCTTCCCAGGCAAGAACACTTTTTCCCTTCTTGGAAATTCGTGTATTCACCATGGGTCAGCCAAGCCTTACAGTTCATTCCTGATGAGACTGCTTCACGTACACCAGTCAAATCACGAAGCCTGGGAATTTTAAGCCCATTTCTCAATCCCATGCATGCATTCACTAGAAATCCCACTAAAAGTGACACGTCCGTTTTGCTAAGGGTGCATGAATTTGACATATGACTCTGCCAAGTTCAGCATATCTATTTTCATGTGCTGATGCTCTCAAGCTAGAAGTCTTCTCAAGCTAGAAGTAAACAAGCAACAGCCTTAGGCCTAGAAGGTTAACAAAAACCACAGCTGGAGTATTTGCAGTTTACCATCTTCCTATATTGAGGGTATTACCCAGCTCTGAGATCTTTGGCTGTGAATACTACAATGATGTGGGTTTTTTTGTGTGTGTGTTTTTGTTTTGTTTTTTGTACCAGGAATTGAACTCACAAACTCACACTTGCCAGGCAGGTGCTGTGCCACTGAGCTATATCCCCAGCCCTGATTTTTTTTTTAAATACAAAAATAAGATTCATGACATACTGTTTCCTTGACACTTATGACATTCAGTGCTATGTTGGTTGTTTAAAGTTTACCATCCCACTTAGTCTTCACAGCTGTCTCATAAGGGAGGTATGATGATTATCCTATTATACAGATGAGGAAACTGAGGCTCAGGGAGGTCATTTACCCCGCATCACCTGACCGGTGAGGGGATAGAGTTGAGAGGGAGCTCAGCCTGCCCCACGTAGAAGTAACTCAAGGTGTTTTCGTCTTGCAAGAGGAGTATTCGGCTAAGATATCACTCTAGATGGGGTTTAGGGAGAGGAGGCTTCAGGAGAAGAGAGAGAACGCCCTGACTGTCCCCTCCTGGCCCAACCCAGAATGGACACAGCACACGCGTGGCCCAGGGCCTGATTCTGTACACCTGGCCAGACGCTGGTAGGACCGAGAGCATCTTCACCTGATGGTGCTGCCCAGAGCAGCCCAGTGTTGAGGAATCGGATGTGATTACACTTAACTGTGTCATTACCCACTCCAACACGTGCGCAAGATGCCAGGGACACGGCGGCCACTGTGGCCCACCGCCTCTGCGCCTTGTGGCACAATAATTACAGGGCTCTCTCCTCTGCCAAATGAGGCTGTAATTAACCCTAATTGCTTGAAATGCAACTGGCTGATTCTGGGAGATTAATCAAGAGGGATTCAGTTGTTAGTGAATGACTTAGATGACAAATCACTGCATTACCCAGGCAGGCGCGGCCTCCCACTATCAGCACACAGTCGGATGGACTCCTCTGCTTCTGAGGACCGCGTCCCCACAGTCTCCCTAGGAAATGGGCCCTGCAGCCCAGCCAGGAACAGCCAGGGAGAGTAAGAAGAGCGTATATGGCTCTGGGCTCTCTGCATGCTTGTGTGCACACACACGCAGGCACACGCAGTATCCCCGGGCTTGTATGTCACCCTTTCCCTTAAACGGATGCAGCCGTGCACCAGGCAGCATGACACAGTGAGACTACAAGCACGGGAGAAGGAATTCAGATCCACCTGCCTCCTTGCCGAGGTGCCTTAGTGCAGTGTATGACCTGTACAACGGTCTGCAGCAACCCTGAAGTCCTCCAGTAAGAGCTTGGACACCAGAACCTTCCATGGCAAGTTTTCCATTTCAGGAATATGGTTGACTTTGTGTTTTCCCTTGGTTTAGGCCTCATAGCCTTAGAACAAAACGTCAACCCTAGACGAGAACTCACCATCACCCCAGGCTGCCCACCGGGCCCCAGGGATCTGCCCCAGCCAACATGCTCCACCTGCCCTGTCGGCCTTGGTCTGCCTCTCCCTTGAGGAAGCCTCTCTGGGCCCCTAGAGCTCCACCCCCAAGTTTCCTCTGCTGGTTTCTGATCTTTTCCATGAGGCTGTGTCAATGAGAAAGGAGGCAGAGTCAGAGCCAGGCGCCCCACAGGAGTGACCACGGCCATGCAGCAGGCACACGCACACCAGTGGTCAGGACGGGAAGTCTCCCAGAAGCAGCAGCATCGGCCTGAGGCTTGGAGCAGGAGCTCTTGGGGCACGACGGGTCTTAAACCCCAGACCAGCACCACAAAAGCTCCCCAAGGCTGCCTAGAGCTGAGGGACCCGTGGAGAAGGCGAGGAAGGGGGAAGGAGACCCCAGTACCCAGAAGCTGCTGTTCTAGACAAGAGGCCGGGGGGTGGGGCTGGACATAGTTATAACAAAACAGGAGGCGTAAGAAGGAACTTTCTACCTATTCCCTGTGATCCACATTGTGCCAGGTGCCCTGATCTCTCCTAGAGAAAGTGGCTCCATTCATACGAACACTACCCAGGGGTGGGCCAGCCTGCCTCCCAGCTGAATCTGGCGCAGAGCAGTTTCTCTGAGCTTGCTGAATTAAAGGGTTTGCTACATTGAGTAGTGAGCTGCTCATCACCGGGAGTATTCAAGAAGAGGTCCTGTCTGGGGTGCTGAGGGGCTTGCATGAGAGAGCGGGGACGCTGCCTTGCTCCTTGGAGGCTCTGCAGGGCAGCGCGGACAGCAGAAGGCTTACCTGGGAGTCAGGCAGGTGCGAAGGCCCCGGGGCATGGCAGAGGTTGTTGGGGCTCCCTCCGTGGGGCATGTGGCTGGGTTGTCCCGCCATCCTGCATGCCAGCCTCACGAGGGCTCCGGCTGCAACAGAAAACAGGCCTGGTCACTTTCTCTGCAGGCAGGAGCCACAGGGCGAGGACTGGACACCCCCTGTGATGCATGCTCCCAAGCTGCACCTTGGGGGAGTCAGCAGTCCCAGGAAGGGGGGCTCCTCAGTCACCTGAAGCCTGAGGGGTGCGCACGGGAGACAGGCGCCCGCCACAGGTCAGTGTGACCCCACTCCAGGGAGTCTGGCAGGGTTAGAGACGGCAGCCTGGCCCAGCCTCTTCTGCTTCCCGCTCCTTCTCGGGGCTCCTGGAACCCAGCCCTAAGAAATCTCTGCCCGGGGAGTTTTGGCTCCAGGTCGACTTCTGGAGAACGCAACCTAAGAGATGGTGTGCGTTAGTCTGTTTCCTTTTCCTGTTACAAGATCAGATACTTGAGGCAGGAGACAGGCCAGCCTGCCCGCCTGCCTTCCTCCTCCCTTCCTTCACACTAGGGTTTGAATCCAGGCCTTCTGCATGGAAAAGGGTCTTGCTAAGCTGCCCAGGAGGGGCTTGAACTTATGATCCTCCTGCCTCAGCCTCCCACAGCACTGGGATTACACGCATAGATCATCACGCTGCGCTGGGCAGGATTTTGAAAGAAAAGCGATTTATTCAGTTCACACTTCTGGAGGTTCAAGGGCCTGGTGCTGGATGGGCTCAGCTCCCGTGGGGACCTATGGTGCAGGACGGTACAATGACACACGTGAAAGGGAAACCACGTGGCTAGACAGGAAGCCGGACACCAATTTAAGGGTCAGAGCCGGGCTTTTACAGTAACTCAATCCCTTGGGAACTAACTCAGTTCCTTAGAACCACCTTAATCCCAGCAGAGGACGTCTCCAGTGACAAAGGACCTCTCACGGGGCTCCACCTCTTCAAGCCCCACTGCCTCTCACTTTGCCACTCGATGATCACACTCCCACACATGAGCTTTGGGGGACCCCAAACCACACCACGCTGGTGCATGTCCCCCAGAGGCCGGGCCATCACCCGGTCATCTGCACCCCAGCCAGCCCACCACCTGGCCCAGTGAGTCACAGGCCTGCTCGCTGGGGATCACCTCTCCCACTGCAGTCTGACCCTGATCACTCCGAGTTCTCCTGTGTGTCAAAGGATGTCCGCCGACCAGCCCAGGAGTCACCCGCTGAGTGTGACCTTTGGGCTCCCCGGACCCCTATAACTTGCATCCAGCATCATTCTTCCTGCACCCTTGGGAAGACCCCTCCCACACCCTCACCACAGCTTGGAGTAAAACTTTTCTGTCACATAATACAGCGGGCAGGAGGCGAGGCCGCCAGGGGACAGCACTGGTGGCCGAAGCACCTGACTCGGGGACGCAGTGGGCCCTGGCTGGCCATCTGCAGTGCGGGGGTCACTGCCTGCCAAGCACGGCTAGGAGGTCTCCCGCCTGCAATGCTGGCCAGTGCGGGCACACCTTTGGGCACGGTTCACCTCGCTGGGCACAGACACACCGGCAGACGCCTGGGTTCTACGCGTGCAGAGCAGTCTCAGATTGGCGTCACGTGGTGGGCATCATGTGGTGTGCCTGCCCTTCGGGGGCCCTGCATGTCCCCACACCCCCGCCTCTGCCACCTGCAAGCCCGTCTCCCACCAGGCCCGAGCTCTCCCTGCCAAGCCCCCAAAGCAGATGGGCCCAGGCGCCCTCAGCCTCTTCCCGCCATCTGGCTGAGCCCGCAGCGGAGCGCACCCCCCCAGGGTGACACGGCAAAGGAGCAGGGGTACACAAAGCCCCAGGATAAACAGATAAACACGGAGCATCGACCTCAGGCGCTGCTGTGACTCTTGGGGGAAAAGTATGTGACAACAAATCCGGGCAGCAGCGGGAGCAGAATGTAAAATGCGCATGAATTTGAAGATGAAACCGGGGACTCCTGTGGGCTCAGCAGCTGCTGCAGGCTGCACCCCCAGACCCCTCGGGGTGACACGTTCGCCATCCTCTGCCCTTAGGGAGGCCTCTGGGGAAAGAATGGAGAGCTGATTTGGGGAGAAGGTTCTGTCTCTATCTCAGAAGGCTCCAGGATCGGCCCACACCGCCCCAGCCAGGTGCCCATGTGATCGCTCAGTCGCCCCCGGCCCCCTGCCCTGGGCTTCCCATAGGCTGGAAACGAATAGCATCCACCCCTGCATTCCCCTTCCCTCATCTGTCCTCCTTCACTCACTCAGGCCCATCCCCGAGGGCTCTGGGCTGAGTGGGCCTGGGTTTGACTCTCTGCCCAATCATTGCCCAGCTGGAACTTTGGCAGACCCCGCCCCCCCAGAAGCCTGGCAGGTGTTTGCAAGTGTCATCCGGCAGTGACAGTGCCCTCCGACAGCTGCACTCTCAGGAGCTCACCAGGGCCACCGCAAGGGACCAGCCAGCCCAGAAACAGCAATGATCATGACCATGACAGCAAAGAAGCACTGAGCCCTTATCATGCGGGGCCCTGCTCCAGGCACTTCACCCCAAGAGCCTTGACACCCCCAAGAGACAGGGTCTGTTACTGGCCTGTTTTGTAGCTCAGGAAATGGAAGCACAAAGGAGGTTAAAGGTCTCCCAGTGGGACACGGATCACAGGTTGTAGGGCCAGGACTCAAACTTTCTTTTATGCAGCGCTGGGTATTAATCCTGAGCTTTGAATATGTCAGTGAGGGCTCTACCCGAGCTGCACTACGGCCCCAGGACATGACCTTACACCTCTGTCTGGAGCCACCACATTGTACTCCCTGCATCAATCGTCACTTTCCTGTTCAGCTGGCTCCCCATGCAATGAGCCCTCTCTCCACTCGGAAATGGGGTCACACTGATGCCAAGGCAGGGGCCTGCAAGAAGCCCCCATGGACAGGAGGCTCCAGGGACCTTGCCCTCTATACCACATGACATTTGCTGTCAACCTCTGGGCTCTGAGAAGCTACTGTGCAAAACCAAATGGCATCTGCTGTACTATGCCTGGGGAGACAGGGAGGAAGGGCTTTGTCAGGAGAGCAGCTCCCTGCCCACCAAGCCCTGGAGAGGGCCACTCCCAGGGAAAGGAGGGAGGAAAGACACCAAGGTTCTTTGGCCCCTCTGGGTAGCCACAACCTTCCTGTTTATGCTCAGGGCTGTTCACAGACCCATTTTAAAGGCAGGAAAGCTGAGAACCAAAAAGAGGAGGTTCAACATTGTTCGGCTAGGAAGCTGCAGGGGTATTCAGACCCAGACTTGGCTGACTCCAGGGACTCTTCTTATTCCAAGTGCTCTGCTGCCGCTTGGCCTCCAGAGGTACCAGAGCGTAGGGAATTTGCATTTTGCTTGTTTCACCCCAGCGGAAATCCAAGCCCTCTGCACCAGACACTGCGATCAGAAACCCCTTCTTAGGGGGTTCAAATGTGGGAAGACCACAAGGGCATTTGGAGAGATAAGGCTTGGAGAGCAATGAGAAGACTCACAGCACATGCGTGCAGGCACCTCCGGGTAACACAGGGAGCCGCCTGTCCCCGGATCCCGGGGCTCCTGCCAAGCTACAGAACAATGAGGCAGTGGCTGCCAAGCCTAAATCAGGGGCCAAAACTCCCTGGAATGCAAGACCCAGAGCCACAGGCCGCACTGAATACCACCTCAAAGAGGGCCTTTCTTCAGCATGGAGCCAGGGCCCTGCACCCCCAAAGTGCCGTGGGTGCACAGCACCACTTCCCAGCCCAGGTTCTGGGCTCTGGTGCGAACGATAACAATGGGCTGCCATGTGCTGCATCTGCCGGGAGCCCAGGACCCGGCCAGGAGCAGCGGGGACCAGCTCTGGAGCCGGACTGCCTAGGTTCAAAGGCTGGTCCAGTTCCATGGAAGCACACAGAACCTGTCTCCTTATCAAGAAAATGGGTCTCATCGTAAGAGCAACCTTGTAATAATCAGAGCAGAGCCCAGGGGCTCCGCTACGCACCGCGTTGTTTGTGCTAACCCTGACTGAGCAGTGGAGAAGTGACCGCCTCCAGGCGACAGTCATGGAAACTGAGGCTCAGAGAAGGGCAGGGCCTTGCTCTGGGTCATGCAGTACATGAGTGCCAGGGACGTGAATGCCAGGGAAGAGCTGGTGGGGCCCGGATCACTGCTGTCCAGGTTACCCCGTGTATCCTCACGGCCACTCTGCAAAGCTCCCCGATTGTGCCTCGCTAGGGAGTCACGGGGGCTCGGTGCAACTCCTGGAAGGGCCCGGCTGCTGCCCTGGCCCGAGCTCAGAGGTTCCAAGTACTTTTCCAACTAAGACTGTTGCCCGGCCCTGGCTTCCCAATTTCTAGAAACTTCATCTAGGGGGGACGCTCTACCTTTGCCTCCCACCAAACAGCACCCCTCACAGAGGATGACGGCTCCCCAGGGCCTCCCTGTGAAGGACGACACAGGACACAGGAGGGCTCTCTGGCCAAGGACCTGCCTGCAGCAGGTGTGAAGGCCTAAGTGTGCAAGGGCATGTGGGTGCACGTGCCCAGGGCGGGGCCAGCGCGTGTTCTGTACTCACGTGCACACACACGCACAGCCACGGCTCCTGCGTCCACAGGCTGTGAGCCCAGGACATCGCGCTGTCCTCAGGGTGGGGTGGAGGTGGCCATGGCCGGACGCTGCACCACCTGTGGTTTCTTCTGAGAAGGGCCCTGGCTTAACCCCCAGCTTGTCTCCTACGCAAGATGCTACACATTCAGCACCCCAGTTCTCCTTCCTTCCCCAGTGAATCACCCACCATGAGTGCCAGCACCCCCGAGCTGGAGATCTGGGGCCCAGGAAGCAGATGCCGCTGCTCGCAGCACCTAGCCTCGGGCCCAGCGTCAGCATCGGCCGACTCCCGCAGTGATTCTACATCTCCTAGGAAACCTGGGTCTCTTCGGAGAATGAGGTTCTCCAAGGAGAACTGTGACTTGCCCCAGTCCACACTGGAGGGAGCGTCCATTGACCTGCTTCTCAGATGGGAATGCCTGAGAAGTCTAGAGAGACGCGGTGGACCAAAGAGATCTAGCACGATCCTGTGGTCAGGAAGGTCCCCCATATGGACCAGCTGTGGGCCATGTGATAATAAGAGTGTGAACTATGCTTGTGCCAGGCGTGCACCTTGCTGATGTCCCAGCAGGGCTGCTCTAATACTATCCCACTGCAAAGGAGGAAACCAAAGTTCAGGCAGTGTCCATGATGGGCTCGAGGTCACACAGCAGGTGACAGGCAGAATTGATGCTAGAAGCCAAATCTGCCTTGGTCCATCTATACTATCATAGGAGAGTTTGTGAATGAATGAACAGAATGGATGGATGGATGGGTGGATGAATAGATGGGTGGATGGACAGATGGGTGGGGTGGAAGGACAGATGAGTAGATGAATTCTGTCCAGAGAGGTGGCTCAGGCTGCTGTGCCCTTCCCCAGCCCCAGCGCCCTTCTCTTCTGGTCTTGGGATTACCAGACGTTACCCATTCATCACTTGACAGGAAGCAGCCAGCTATCTGGCCAGAGTTGTGGGGGGCCTGTCAAGCTGATGGGATGAGCCACAGATGGTGTCTGGTTTCCGGAATGGTCCTGTACCCCTCCCTCTCAATGCCCCAAGGGGACACACTCTGCAGAGACCCTGGTTTCTATAAGGTGCAGCCCCAACCAGAAGCCACGCCCTAGAAGTACAGCACAGTGGTTCCTAACTGTCCCCTTTCCCCAGAGCAGCCAGGATACCCAGATGGGCATGCAGGACCTGGAGCTGGCTGGCCTGGTGTCAAACTCGCCCCCCTGGCCACCCGACCCTACTTGTCCTCCCAGCTCAGTTCTCCTCATCCGTTAACCACCCCCACCTTCCTTTCCAGACCTCAGCTACCAACAGCCACAGGCACGCAAGCTCAACCTGCCTGACTCAGAGCTCTGCCTACTCTTCCCTGGGTCCCCATCTCTCCTCAGTTGAAGAGCTCAGCGGGAACCCAGGCGTGGCCTGACTCCTGTGTCCCTCACGGCCATGCCTGGTCTTCATGCAGTGCTGCTGATTTTTCTCCAAATGTCTCCACACACCTTGGAGTGCCTGCTGGCCCCACACTACTGTCTTCCTAATACAGAAGGCTCCCCACGAGAAGCTCACAACAGCCTTCCTAATACAGAAGGCTCCCCACGAGAAGCTCACAACAGAGGCCACCTGCATCTCGAGTTCTGCCCAGCTGGTACTAGTCTGCCCACTGCGTCTCCCCCAACTTCCCCAGAAGCCACATGGAAGGGCCTCGTGTCCCCAGTGACACAGCGCCCCAGTCCTTCTGGATCTTTCCACGCACTGCCTCAGTTTGCAAGACCCATCTCTGCCCTCTACACCTGCAAAGTTGCATTCATCGTGGGGATCAGGTCTTGGGCCCTACTCAGGGTCTTCTGGTGGGGTCTTGGGACAGTCCCATCCCCTCCCCAAACTTTGATGCTCTTGTCCATAAAGAGAAGGGGTGGCCAGCCATCCCATGGTGGTTGGCAGGATTCCAGGCACAAGCAGGCAATCAAAGGCCTCCCCTGCCCCGTGCTGGTGTCCACACTAGCTTTTCCCTAAAATCAGGCTGTTGGGGCACAAATCGCTTCCTTTGTCATTGAGTCCACCTCTGATGCTGGTCTTTAAGACCAGGGACCTACCACAGTGGTCACCTCTAGACCTCCAGCGCCTCACCCAGGACTGGCACAAAACGAGACCTAGTGAGAGCTGGTCAGTTACACGCTGTCCAGTAGGTGGAGGGGCTCCTCCAAGCCCCCTGAAACCCCAAGAAACCTCAGAACCCTCTGGTCCTAGATCACACAAGTCACCCTAGATCACACAAGTCACCCGGAGATTAGAAAACAAACCACACCACGCATGCGGGGCCCCAGGACCTTTTCTAAAATTGAGAAGCCTCCTAATCAGATTTCACTTCCTCTTCTTCGGTAATAAAACCAAATTCTGGAAGAAAAAGAATGCAGGGCCATAACCATCACATGTGTCACTTAAAGGGATAGTGTAGCCCCGGGGTTCTGCCTGGGGTTCCAGGGTGCAAGCCTGGCACCAGCCCCTGGGGGACGCTGTGGAGACCTGTGGAGTGCTTCTTTTCAGCACATCCCTCCACTTCACAGATGAGGACACTGAGGGACACGGAACTCGGTGACTTGTCAAACTCACAGGGCTGGTAAATGGCACAGCCTGAACCCAAACCCAGCTCGTGGGGAAAAACCGGGATCTCCTTCTATCAGGAGCCCCAGACTCCCTAGCACACGCCCGCAAGGCCCGCCCTTCCGGAAATGAGCCTGCTCTACCCTGAGAACATTGGCCGGCTCTACTTTGCCTGCCTGGAGGGAACTGCCTCCTGCCAAACCTTACTCCTCTTTCAGGGCCACCCAGCCATCTCCTCCAGGTGGCCTTCCCGGACTCCCCCGGTTGGTCTGTCCCTGCTATAACCCTCGCCTTTCGTGCTGTCTCTGTCTCTGCCTTATCACCTGTCTTCCTTTCCTTGGATATGGAGATTCTGTTGAAGGCCAAGAACTAAGAACTACCTGTGGATCTCCACAGCCCTGCAGGTGCAGAGGTTTTGTTTTGTGGTAGGATCTTGCTACGTAGCTGAGGTTGGCCTCGAACTCACAGTGATCCTTCTGACTCAGCCCCCTGAGTGCTAGGTTGGCCTACCTGAATTTCCCCTCCTTGCTGCAGGAAGGGACCCAGGACCCCAGAAGGAGAGCTGCACTTTCTGCTGCCCCCACCACCTCAGGAGCTATGGCCTAGCCTGGCATCACTCAACCCGAAACCTGCTGGCAGCAGGGCGGTGGCAAAGGTCCCACATGACTGACTGCGCTGTGCCCTCGCTGGCTGCCCCCGCTGGGCAGGTGGCGGAGCACGCAGCAGGTGGCAGAGTTGCAGCCAGGTCCAGCGGCCCCGTGAATGTGAGTCCCTGGAGGTCTCTCGGGCCTGGCTCCCCTTGTCTCTTGCTGGGCAGGTTCCCACGGGGCACAGGTAGCAGGAAAGGGCAAGGCGCGCCCCACAGCGGGAGGCTGCCGGAAGCTGCGTACCTTCCGCAGTGGCGCTGGGCAGCTCCGGGAAGGTCTCTGCCGGGCTTGGGTTGACAGCGGGACTGTGGTGCCAGGGACCTCCAGGGACCCAAGTGGTGTCTGTGCCAAGGCGGGGGAAGGACGAAGGCCACCCAGCCTGTGCACGGGGACTTCCCCTTTCTGAGACTCCCGTCCCCAGATGACACCACAAGGAAACTCCCCTGCCGCATGCTGTTCTAAAAATAGCCCCACTGCCACCTCCATGGTGAATGGCGTTTGTCAGGACTGCCCTGGAGCCCGAAGCTCACCAGGGACCCTAAGCAGGTGGCAGTGGCCACCAGGTGGTCTTGAAGCTGGCACAACTCAGAGTGGCAGCGGAATCCTGCTCTCCCATTTGACCCACAAGGAAACTAAGGCAGGAGGGCAGAAGATTGCCTGGAACCATGAGCAGGGCAGGGGTCAGACGGCCCAGAAAGGGGCTCCCTTAACTGATGCCACACCTGTACTGCTCAGGCAAAGGGACTTTGCAGGTTGCTGGCCTCCCCACCTGTCACCAGGGAACTAGAAGCTGGGAGAAGCCAGCCTGGGCTCTGGGAGGGACAAGGGTCTTTCCCTTCTCCTGTGCTCTGTCCCACCTGCCCCTACTAGGGCCAGCAAATGCTAAGAAGCACAGAGTCCTCACTGTCCCTTCGAACACACAGCCCTTGCTATTCTCCCATTGCACTCTGGGCTGAACATGTCTGCCGTGTGTGGTGATGACAGCCTGACAGGCAGCATCCTGGGTTTGAGTCCCAGCTTTGCCGCATCCCCCAGGCACACCTGGCATCCTCGTGGGCAAGACAGCACCAAGTGCCTCAGGCTACTGGAGATTTTTGTTGCATTATAAGGGTCAAAGTGTTTAGTTCTGGCCTGGCACCTAACAGACACCTAATCAATAGGTCATTGCTTGACTCTTATTGTATCTGCCTTGAGGTCACAGCTATGCTCCATGGGCCCATGGACTGAGGACGCTGAGTGCTCCCCTTTCCAGCAGCGCCTGGACTGGACTCCAGGATGCCACAGATGAAGCCCAGCCCTTATAACGTCCACAGGACAGAACCTCAGATGGACGCTCGCAGCCAGAAAAGGGCACGTGAGGACTCCAAGCAGAGGGGAGGTCACGTCACAGACGGTTCCTCACCAGGGCAGTCTGAGGCGGCCTGGATGGACGGCTGGATTGGCCTGAAGGGAAGGGAGTTCAGGGCAAGGACACAGTGGGTTCCAAGGCATGGTGGCCGGATAGTCACAGCCTCCTAAGGGGGGCTCCCTGCGGCACATCTGCCTCCTCCTTCAGAACCAAAGCACCCCACCCTGCAACAACCGTCTCCCACCTCACTGGCAGGGGCTGGCACAGGCATATGGCAGCTGAGGCCCTGGAGGACACAGAGCCAGACCCAGCACCGGGGCTCAGCCCCCAGCCAGCACACCTTCCCCACTGCCAGCTGGGGCCAACTGCTGGACGCATGTCAGGTACCCAGGCCGGCCACCTGTGAGTTCTTGGGGACTGGACTCAAGGCCCCGGCTCACTCCAGGACATGGTGGCCACATATCTGTGTCTTCCATGACCCTGGAAGGAGGGCATCACCAGCCTCAATTCCTAGAGAAGGTTCCAGATGGGCCAGGCTGGGGCTCCTGAGAAGCACACCAAGCCCCAGTCTCGTCTGCACACCGCTGAGCATGGCGTGGTGTGTCTGGGTGATGCTGTCTCCACCCACTCCTGCCATGCCCCTGGGGTCACAGGGCCAGCACATAATCAGAGCTTCTGCAGCCACTTCCTGTGTTACTCTCCTGACCCGATCTTCACTGAACCCGAGTCAGGCCTGGGACATATGTGGCCACTGTTAACGCCTCTGGAATGACTTTTGCTCTGAGCTGTCGCATGTGTGGACTGGTGGCCAGGCACTTACACGACTTGGATACTCAGGGATCTCCAGAAAATGACAACCCACCTCTAGGCCTCAGTTTCCCCAAACTCAACATAGGTGGATGGGGCTCCACCATTGGGAGAGCCCTTCTTGGGCTGATACATTTTATGAGGCTGACGGGGGGGTCTGTATCTTACTGGGCTTCTGTAAAACTGAGCCGGGGAATCTGGTATTCAATCATGTGCTCGTTTCTGGAAGAAAAACCACATCTTCTGGGTCTGGAACTGCTAGGAGGATTTGCTCTGTGGCCTTGGGACATTTAGTGAGGCCTCCGCCCCCGTGCACTGCCCTCCCCATTCACACTAAGCCCTGGCCACTCCTGAGATCCCAGACGCACGGCCAGGCAGGAGAGTCACCCACAGAGCACCCCTAGGTGACTGATGCGGGCCACATCCTCCCAGCACATTGGTGGCGTGTGTGCCCAAATCAACCCTGCAAAATAGCCAGGGTTCCCATCTGACACATGAACAAACAGAGGCACTGAGGGGCCATGTGACTTGCTGGAGGTCAGAGAGAGGCAGGGCCTGGATACGCACACAGGCCTGGGCCCTCACCGGGACACCTCGGTAGTGCAGACAGGGCTCCCGCCTGCAGAGAAGCAGCAAATGGAGCAAGATCAAGATGCTCAACTGTGTGGTGCGGGGCAATCAAGGGGCTGCAGGGAGGTAGCATATGGGGGGACCATGGGTCATCAAGGAGGAGGCCGACAGCCAGCCCAGCAGAGGGCTCAAACCCTGAGCTGCCCGTCTGCGCATCGGAGGGTGAGACAGGCCCGTGGCCACCTCTTTGCGGTTCCCTCCTCTGTACACACAGGGCCCGGGGAGACAGGAGGTGCCGCGTGGCGTGGGGCTGGGGCAAGACTGGGTAAGAGCAGGCGGGGACTGCAAAGGGCTCGGGGACAGTGGCGACTGCAGCACGGTGACTAGAGTGATCAGAAACCGCCGGCGGAGCCCTGGCAACCGCTCTGCAAACCAACGGCTCTGGGTGCAGCCGATCCCCACTCTCTGGGGGCCCCAGGCTCATGGACACCAAGCGGGGTGTTGGTCCTGTGGATGCGGCAGGAGGCATCCGGGCCCAACGCTCAAGCCCTCACCTGGAGGACAGGAGAGGCCACTGGGCTCCTGCTTCATCCTCCCAGGGGCTGGGAAGTGACGGCAAAGCATTTTACGAAGTTAGCAGGTAGGGGAACCCAAGCTGGCCCCCTCCCCCACACTCTCAATACAATAAATCTTGGCCTGCCTGTGACTGGCAAGAGACCCTATATATTTACATGACGATCGTGCCTCATGATCACAGGGCTCACGGTTCCGGCAGGCGGCACTCGGCAGGAATGACAGTGGCCCTAGGAGAGTCACTATTTTCCAGTGACTTTTATTGTCCATTATATCCCGGCGTTTACAGGGCTCTGCTCCGGGCCTGGCAGGAATATCACACACGGTGGGCTGATAAGTCTGCACATTCTAGTCTCAGCAGTACAGACCCAGCCTTCTGCCCAAGTCTGTGCGGCACAGTGACCTTAGGGAACTTCAGGGCCTCAGGTGGGGAGCACTGGAGGGGTATCTAGAAGTACAAGTGTCCCCACAAAGCCACTGGCCTATCTCTGAGCTGCTGCTCTAGCTCAGGGACACGAATTCTGTGGTCTTCCTGGGACACGGGGGGCTGTGCACAGGGAATACGGAGGTACACGATGTTGGCCACCCCTGGCTCAGGGAGGCTGTTTTTAAAAAAAATTTTAGGGGCCAGGTGTGGTAGTGCATGCCTGTAATCCTACCATTCAGGAGGCTGAGGCAGGAGGATCGCTATGAGTACAAGGCTAGCCTAGGCTACAAAGTCAGTTCAAGCCCAGCCTGAACTACATAGTGAGACCCTGTCTCAAAAAGACAAAAAATAAAAAAAAAGTTACAGATTTTGTAAGATACCTGATATCACATGCTTGAACTGAGCCATGGCAGGAATATTTACACTACGGAAACTGGAAGATGCTACAAATCTGGGGTTTTACAAAGCCTTCCTGGAACTGTTTGTTAAACATTCCCAAGGGAGGGGGTGACCCAGGAGGTGTGAGTCCTGCCTTTCTCAGACACTGGCCAGGGGATATTAGGTAGATTATTCCGTGTTTTGCATCTAGGCTTCCTTATCTGTAAAATGGGCACAAACCCAAACTTGGAGGCAGGCAGGAGGACAGCAAGAGCATCTGGGTAATGAATGCTTGGCGTAAGTAGGTG
Source organism: Dasyprocta punctata (assembly GCA_004363535.1). Taxonomy (NCBI): domain Eukaryota; kingdom Metazoa; phylum Chordata; class Mammalia; order Rodentia; family Dasyproctidae; genus Dasyprocta; species Dasyprocta punctata. Next base: position 26,497 of record RJWM01002051.1, on the reverse strand, counting down.
CTTCATAACTGATAATTGTTATCACTCATGTATTCAACACTCACTGAGCACCTGAATAAAAGATATAAAAATGCCCCAACGGGTGACAGATGACAAATTCTTCCCACTGGGGCAGGTCCTGACAGTCCATGGAAGGACTGCTGCCCCTGCTATGTCATGGGAGCTTATGACACCCTCCAAAGGCAAGCAAAGCAGGAATGGTATTCCTTTCTTTGATGAAGAAATGGCTCAGGGGTGAGCAGGGCTGGCCGGAGGGCAGCAAGGTGGGGCTCAGCCCTGGGCCCCCATTTTCTACTTTAGGCCCACTGTGGCACCTGCCTATGAATCCCACCCCCAGCCAGGCAGCCCCGTTATGATGCCAGGCTACCTGGGAACATGGGGTCCAAGATCCTGGACATTAAGGTAGGTTGCCTGGTACAGGTGGAACCGGGATTCAAACCTAGGTAGTTCAGCTCTGGAATCCATGCTCCTATTCAAGAGGTGGCACGGCCCTCCAGCCTGCAGGGCCGCTGGTGCCCAGCATCATTCTGTCCTAACAGGCCTGGCACCTGTGGCATGGAGGCCACAGGTTGGCCGGCAGCCTGTTTCTGGAGAGGGTTCTAGTCAGGGTTCATGGGCTCCTCACTTTGTGTCTGTCCTTCTGTGCCCTGGGCACTCATCAAAAGGCTGAAAGGCTGCACCCTGGGCTCCTCTGAGGCTGGCAATCGAGGGTCTGCTGCCTCTGGGCTTCCTGGCCAAACCAAGTGCCTCTCTGCCCGCGCCATGGGGGAAGACATGGGCACATCAACATCTGCGGCACCCCACAGGACGTCAGGCAAGCCAGGGCCTTGGGCAGGAAGGAAGAAGGGAATAGCAGTGCATGACTCCCAATTCACAGATGAGGAAACTGAGGCTCAGGGTGCGGAAGTTCTTCCTGCAGTGCTAAGAACCCGGATGCTGGCTTCACATCTGAGGCTGGCAGTCTCGGGCACCTGTGGTTGGGTGCTCAGCAGAAACCAGGAAACCACGGAGCTATTTTGGGGGAGGTTTCACCTCTCTTCCTAGAAGGATGCGTCACCGAGGTCTGGTTAGTCAGTGCTCACCCCTGCATGCACCTCTCCACTGTGCTGTCCCTGCAGCCATCACAGACTGCAGGTGGGGCCACCTTCTCATTTCACAGACAGGGGCTGCGGAGAGGGGGCTGGTTCCGGGACACACAGCAGGGTTTTAAGCCTTCAAACCTCCCAGCCAAGAGGTTAATTTGTCTATCTGCAGGGGCAGGAGAGGAAGGACCCCACAGAGCTTTTAAAAAGAGAGAGAAGGGAAAAAAAGAAAGATCGGCTGAATAGCATTGCAAGGCGGCCCCCAGCCAGCCCGAAGAGGCTGCAGACGTTCTGTGCAGTCTGGATTCCTGTGGGCTGAAGGGTCACGCGATTTCCTCTGCAAAAAGCAAGGCTGAAAAAGTCTGGCTGAGGGGGAGAAGGAGGGGAGGGAAGTGTCCACGAGACAGGGAATCATGAGTTCAGCCCTGGCTGCCCCACTGACTAGCCAGAGGAGGCCCTGGCCCCCTCTGGGCCTCAGTTTACCCATATTTATTTACACTGCACCAAACACTGTTTTGTGGACTTAAGTGCTATTAACCTATTAGTCCCTGGAGCAGCATATCATCACCTCCAGTTTACAGCAGGGGGAACTAGACATTAAGGTAGGTCGCCTGGTACAGGTAGAACCAGATACAAGCCTAGGTAGTACAGCTCTAGAACCCATGCTCCTATTCAAGAGGTGGCACGGCCCTCCAGCCTGCAGGGCCGCTGATCCCCAGCATCATTCTGTCCTAACAGGCCTTGGCACCTGTGGCGTGGAGGCCAGAGGTTGGCCGGGAGCCTGTTTCTGGAGAGACCGAACCATCCTCGCCTGTCTCGCTGTTTCTCCTGTCTGCTGTCTTTGCAGTGAACTCTGCTTTCTTCGGTTCACTTAGCAGCCTTTATAAACCACAGCCCTGGAGCCCCTCAGGAGGCCCCCCGGGTCACGGCGGGCATCAACCTGCCTCTTTGAGCCTTGCTGAGAGCCGAGAATCCAAGCGGGAACAGACGACCCCACTGTGATGTCCGTTTTGGAGTTTCATGATCAGGTCGGCCTCTGGGACCGCAGGAGGGAGACTGCCATTCAGGCATCCAAGAAAGAGAGAGAGAGAGAGAAAAAAAATCTATTCATAGCCAGACAGAGCCAGCTCTGCAGAAACGATGCTACCGACGCGACAGGCAGTCCAGCTGTGCAAGGGATTCCCAAAAAGCCTGACCTTGGAGCATCCGCGTGAAGGGTTCAAAGGCTTGGGTGGTCACCAAGCTTTGAAACTACGCCTGGATGCTTGGCCGTGCGACTCCAGACAGAATATGGTTCTGACCCAAAACCTGGGCTTGTCTTCCAAAACAAAATTCTTCTGACAAGAGACATTTTTTGGTTTAAACAAACAGACTGCGGATCTGCTTCACCCTAATCTCTAGGGAAAGGGGTAATTTGTGCCACGGAGCAGCCCTGAAATCATGCCACACACGGCGCCATAGATCTGGGTCCACCGGCTTGTCCCACAAGGGGGGCATTACCAGCTCCATTTTGCAGATGGGTAAACTGAGGCTCAGAAAGCAAACTAATGCAGCTGGGAGACAGCAGAGGAAGGGGTTTAAAATCTGGTGCCAGCTCAGAGTGCAAAGCACAGGATGAGTCCTGGCAAAACCCACTGCCTGTGAAATGAAGAGGTGCTCTCACCAGACTCGCAAATGCAGAGTTCTAGGGGCAGAGCTCACCGACACACACATGTTCTACCCTGCCCAGGTGTGGGGAGAAACCTGAGGGGGCGACTGGGAAAGAGAAGGCCCCCCATCCACACACAGCTGACTTAAATGCAGTCAGACTCATAACACGAAGAACTGCCTCTTCAAAGACACTGGAACCGATTAACTAGGAATTTCATGCCGAACGCCCAGAAAATTCCCGAACTTCATCCATACTGTTTTGTCAACATCAGATAACCATCACACAAAGTCTCATGCCTCCCCGCACTCCTGCCCCATTCCTGGGCCCCAGGGACCACTCACTTGACCCCTCCAAAAGGTCCCCATGGAATCCACCAGGTTAAAGATGAGGAAACTGAGGCACAGAGCAGAGAAGTGAGGTGCCCAAAGTCATTCGATTATTTGCTCACTCGATCTACAAACGCGTACAGGACACTGAGTTCATGGCAGCCAGGGGGTGAGTCTGTCCTCCACGGGGCTCTCGGTTTAAAGATGAGAGAGTCGAAGCCAGGAGCCACAAACCCTATGACCATGGCTTTGCCTATCAAGCTGTAATCTGCCTCAGACCTTGGCAGCCAGTGTCTCCTTGGAGCAGGATGCAGCTGTGGGGTGTCCCCCGAGGGGCACCTACAGGGCAGTGGCCCCAGGCTGAAGCCACAGCACGTGCAAAGGCCTAGGAGCTAGGGAGGCTCAGCTGTGAATTGTGACACAGAGGCCCAAATGACAGCGAGGCCTTGGTTCTGCAGAGAGGGGAGGCTTAGGGATCAGGGTGAACAGGGCACCAGGACCCCCTGCACATGTGCAAAGCCAGGCACGGGGTGCAGAGCCAGGGCTCCCCTCCCAGTCTCCAGCCAGGACAGGGGAAAGAAATGCTGACAGAATCCCCCTCTGCAGCCACGTGGTTCATGATCCAGGCTCCAAGGTCTGTCTTACTGCATTGATTACCTACTGTGTGCTAGGCATGCACAGGAACGATTCACAAAAAATGATCACAACCTCTCTCCCTGCCTCCGGGTCCTCTGTACTGACTCAGCCGAGACTAAAAAGTCACTCCCAGCTTCCAGGAGGGAGTACAGTGCGTGCCTGGCAAGGAGGCCTTTGTTCAACATCACCCAGGCTGAGAGGTGTCAGGGCTGGGACTCGCCCAGAAACGCCAGCCTCAGAGCCTTTGCCAGAATAGATAAGGGTCCCTGGGGGAACAGAAAGGCCTGGATTCCTTGCTGCCTGCCCACAGGCTGCTGGGACTGGTAGGGCCCCATCATTGCTGGGAGCGGCCCCTCTCCTGCCCCAGGGAGCCAGGCCAGGGCTGGCGCTCGTGCTGAGCAGAGAGCCCCTCAGACCGCAGGTAGCCCCGCTGATGTGCTGAAGGCCTCCACTGATCTACTCGCCCCACCTGTCCTTAGCACTCACGCTATAGCACACACAATTGTGCCCAGGGTGCATGGGCCCTGGAGACAGTGACCCTGGTCTCCCTTGAGCCCCTGGGGCTACTGAGTGGGGTGATGTGACCTGCCCCTGTGGCTCGGCCTTGGCTCTGTGTGCCCATCTCCTCCACCAGCTGGCTCCCTGCACCTGAAGGTCTGGCCTCCTCACCCTGTGCTGATTGAACTGTGTCATCCTCAAGTCTACTGCAACCTAGAAATGTGACCTTACTTGGAAGTCCAGACCATCTCCACCTTAGGATTTTCTGACCTCACATTGGTGCAAAAGTGCTAAGCATCCCGTAGAAATGACACTGTGAAGTTTGCTCTTTTCCCAGGCTAGCTGGGAGGAGAATGATACTCTCACAATGTGGCCGCATGTATCACAATGATCTATAGTGCGCTGGGCTGATAACCAGAGTGTTGGGTTGGTCAGTACGCTCAGTGTATTTTTGAATTATAAAATGTTCAGTTTACAGTGGGGTTATCTGGACATAACCGCCAAGGTGAGGAGCATGCATAGGGTTTCTGCAGGTACAAAACTGAGGTCAGGTAGGATGACTGGGATGATGACAGAGGCAGGAACTGGGGCAGCCACCAGCAAACTGGGGCATGGCATGGAACAAACTCTCCTTCAGAGCCACCAGAACAGGCCCGTGGACTCCAGAGCCATGAGCAAGTGGATTTCTGCTGTGGGGCCTCACAGGCCTGCAAAGCTTCCTCCAAACTCGGAAGACAGACAAAAGGCTGGCAACTTTTTTGGACATCTAAAATAAAATTTCCATCTCGTATCACTATCTTTCCTAGGAGACAGGACACTAGCCATTAGAAAGCAGCTAATGTCAGCCCTGGCCTGGTCCTGGAGACCTGGTGAACCCAAGCCACTGGCCTTGGTGATTTCTTCCATCCTGGCTGAGGACATGCGGATGCGGGTCATCTTAGAAGTGTGATGGGTATACTCCAGCAAGTGCAGGGGTCACTCTGGTTAAGCCCCTCTGTGGTGTGGCGGATCCCCCAGGCCAAGGGAGGAGGCATCCCACGCCATGAATAAGGCAGGCGGCCCCTGGGCAAGGGGAAAAGAGAAAGAACAAAATGCAGAGAGGGAGCAAGAAACCCCAGCCTTTCTCGTGAAAAGCAAAGCAAACTGTGAAAGTACGAAATGTGCAGACGTGATGGGCCAGTGACTCCGGCTCTCTTCAAAGTCACCTCATAAACCCGCGCCTGGCCACAGAGCGAGAGGCCAGACGCCTGGTGCTCGGGGAGGAGCTTCTGAGACATGTGGCCTTGATGGCCTGATGACCCAAAGGATGACGGTTGCCCTGAGCTCCGAGAAGGTCTCACCTACCCACATCTGCCCCACAATGAGCTGGGAGGCAAGCCGGAGGGCAGCATGATGAGCTTTTCTTTCCCGTGACTCAACAGCTCTGCTCCCAGCTTGGGGGTGCTCCTGACGCTGGGGACAGGAGGCCTTGGGCTAATGGCCGGGCCAGGACAGCCTCCGATGATAAGGTCTGACGCAGCCGGTCACCTCCCAGGCCTGGAGCCTGGCTCCCCTCCCTCCTGCTCCGCACGCCCAGGCAGGGGCAGGGTGGGCCCCGTTCTCAGGGAGCCAGGAAACACACTCTTTTCTGGGCTAAGTGCCCAGATTCCTGGAGCAGTCACAGGACACTTCTTCTGAGTTGCTCCAAAGCCACAAGCGTAGACTAGAAGTTTCTCTGGGCAGCATGAATCTGCAGGCACAGTCCGGGGCACCTGGATTCCAGGCTTGGCACTGGGCAGCGGGGAAGGGTCCTCGCCGGCCCTGGACCAGCAGGAGGACAAACTCTGCCCCTGAGGCATGACTGAGGGACACACCTATCCTACCCTGTGGGTCTCAATGTCCTTTCTGGCAAATAGGGGCTAGTTCTTTCCGCCACCGTTTGTCAAGCACTTATCGAGAGACTCAGGGAGCCAGGCCCTGTCTGAGGGGCTGGGACGCAGGAACGGACGGGTAGAGAAGGGAGGTGACAGGGACACAGAAGCAGACAGATTCAGAGCAGTGAGTGCTCCGAAGGAAATGAAGCCCAGAAGCTGGTCAGGAGGCACAAACGGGGGACCCGGCCTCACAATTCACTGAGGTTGTGCAATGAACTGCCTGGCTATAATCAGACTCGACAGAGGAATGGGGTTCTCCTGTCCATCTGCTGCACAGATGGGGCAGCCAAAACCAAGAAGAGGACAGCTGGGGCCAGGCACGGGGACGCATGCCTGCAATTCCAGCATTCTGAGAGGCTGAGGCAGGAGACTCCCAAGTTCAAGCCTAGTCTGAATACTTAGTAAGCCCGGGTTTCAAAGGAAAAGGAGTGGGGCTGGGGCGACAGCTCAGTGTGAAGGCTTTGGAACCAGCCCTCAAAAAGTGGATGACTGGATTCCAGGGAAGTGGCTCAGCCTCAGGGTCCAGTCAGTCACGCACAATGCCCCTCTGCACCTGCTTTTGGGGTGGGTGGGCTGAGTCCAAGGCCCATAGGAACTATGGGGTCAGCTGAAGAGTGACAGGACAAATGAGGAAAGCCTCAAAGTGACAATGAATCCCTACGACAACCAAGGGGGCTTTGGTGTCCCCAGCAATTCATGGGTCTCCTGCTGCCCCCGGAGTCCGTTCAGTGGAGAAGTGTCTCAGCCCGCCCTCCACCCAGCACCTCCTCTGCAAACACCAATTCTCTTAACAATGTTGCTATTAATATAGAAATACCAGTCACCTTTTCAAAACAACATCTCCTTCTCTTACTGTTATTACATTCTTCAGAGCACCCACGGGTTGGTCCTTATCTTTAAACAGCTCAGTGTTTAAAATGAACCCACAACTCAGAGAGGTACAGCAACTGACCAAAGGTCACACAGCAAGGCTTTGAAAGCACTTGACCTGTTCCCTTCTAGTATTGGCAGGAGGTCGCCAACCTGGTGAAACACGGGGCCACCGGGTGCATGGGGCCCAAATACCCGAAACAGTGGATGCAGGAAATGTAAGAGGCTCTGTGGAACCAACGTGGCAGGTGACAGGTGTCACCTGGGATTGGGGTCAGAGTGTAAAGAGGCCTTAGGTGCTGAGTGCAAGAGTGGCTGTTTTATCTGGAAGCCTTAAAGGTCTGTAAGAGAGGGACAGTGTGGTCAGACAGAGGCTTTAGGAATGTGCGCGGCCGGGGTGGAAAGCACGGTGTGGGCGGTTCTGCAGCAGCGGAGACGGCAAAGCAGCGGGAGGCTAGGCCTGGCAGGGTCTGGGACCCGGCGCCCCCCGCCTCGTTTCCTGCAGGGTGCTGGGTGCTGGGTGCTGCGTGGGAGGCCCTGCACCCCCGCACGCTTAGCCTCTCTCACAGCTTTCCTGCGAAAAACGAGGCCGATGCCTACCGACCTGCTGGGGACAATGTGCGAATCCATGATAAAATATGTACAGCTCGCAGCAGAGGGAAAAAAAAAGTGGTGCGGATGTGTTATTTTCCCCAAATCTGGATTTCTGTGTCTCTCTCTCTCTTGTCAGAGCGGCTGTTGTGATGGCAGAATTAATGGGAGGGAGTTGGCTGAGGCCGGGGCTGTTCGGGTCGCCCACCACGGAGCACACGGCCGCCCGTGCTCGGCGCCAGATCATTAATCTGCGTGGGCCCCGGTTCCTGCGCGCTTCCTGGGGAGCCCTGCGTGGTCACTGTGACTGATGCTGGCTTCCTCCTTATTAACGTGCTGGTCTCCAGCAGCCAGAGGCGACTCTGAGCTTTAATTCCCGCCAGTGGGCGTGGCCTGTGTTGGGGGTGGGGTCACAGGGTCACACGCAGTGCAGGGCAGGGCGGTGGGTGGACGGTGTCCGAGGATGGGCTGGCTGGCTGGCACCAGGTCTTGTGCAGGCATGGTTTCCCATGAGCCCTTGCTCATTCCCGTGGGTGGTGGGGGATGGTAACAGGGTAATTCCAGAGGAAAGGGGTGCTACCCACCTGCCAGGGGCTCTGTCTCTTGGGCCAAGGCCTGGACCTGGGCCTGACTGGGAGGCAGGCAGAATGGTCCCAGGATAATGAATGAATGAGAGTAAGGAGACTAACAAGCAACTACTGGCTGGATGACTTCATGTATCTGGGCTCTGGTCACCAACAGACCCATTGTATAGCCAGGGAGACTGAGGCCGGTCTCACACACATCTGCCTCTCCAGGCCCCTCACAGTAGTTTAAACCACGGGAAAACAACAGTCTTTCTAACCTGCAGCCCAACTCCTCCTCCACTCTCTCCCAACCAAGGCCCCAGGCAGGACCCCAGACAACTGACCCCAGATCCCTCCAGTCCCTCTACAGGCTGCCCCACCCCCGCCATCCTGACATGGTCTGCAGCACTCCCCACCCCCAGCCTTCACGGGCCACACCCCTACTCCAAACACTTCCAGATGCCCATTGGTCCCTGGAACAAGGCCACCTACTGTCCTCTAAAGAATTGGCCATCGGCTGGGTGTGGTGGTGCACACCTGTAACCCCAGCACTCAGGAGGCTGAGGCAGAAGGACTGGCCCAAGTCGGAGGCCAGCCTGGGCTATGCAATGAGTTTAAGGGTGGTCTGAACCACATAGTAAGACCCTGTCTTGAAAAGCAAAACAAACACAAAGAATTGGCCATTGCGGGTACAATAGGCACGTGAGTCACAGTGGTTTTGCCGCATGGGGCGGGTTCCCGCCAGCCAGACACCCGATTTGCCCTCAAGAGGCTGGGGCTTTGGATACAGCCTCTCTGTCCGTAGAGCGCAGCCGCCCTCATAGAACCAAGGCTCAAGGAACAAGTAGTGGCGCCTCATTACAGTCACCAAAGGCTGTGCCAGGCCAGGCGTGCGAGGTTGGCCAGATCAGGGTGGGGGACCTCGTCAATGGGGTCTCAGGACATGGGGAGGGGCACACCTACAGAGGGGAGCACAGAGGGCCAGAGGGGCTCAGAGAAGGGGTATCTAGGCTGTGTTCAGGAGTCAGAGGCAGCTTGAAGCTGCAACATCAGAGGCTGTGGTGTTAAGAGAAGCAAGAAGACAGGCAGTACAGAGGACGGGACTTGGCAAATGCCAGTGGGTGGGCAAAAGAGGTAAGTCAGCCACCATCTTAGAATGCCACCGCACTGCTATGGGTCAGGGCTCTATGACCATCACCTCCTTGGTCACCCCTCAGCACTGTCCTATGAGTGAAGAACGACCTTCTATAATAAATACTATGTAAGGGTAAAAAACAGCTCAGAGCAAAAGTAATTGGGAAGGGAAAAGGGGAAAAGAGGGAAGGGAAAAGGAAAAGATATAAATCTGTATATATGTATATGTAAGATAACTAAAACGAACATACTGCTGAATGTATTTGTTATTGAGAAAGAACAATTAATACTCGTATGATTAGATCAATTTTACATGTCTATATCTGTTAATGTAAACATTTTGAAGATAACGATACGCAACATTGCAACCATTGTCAAGTTCCTATCATCCTGTTTTGTAAACCTGTGACGTTACTGTTGTGCATTTACTCTAGCTGTTTGTTTGTCTCTTTTGCTTTTTGTCTTTGTTATATGTGTTTTTTTTCCTCTTTAAAAAAAAAAAAAAACAAAGAACGACCTTTACTTCCAAGGTCCAGCCAAGTGGTGATGTGGAGGTGACAGCTCTGGTCTCAGTATGTGGGCACTCCAATCTCATCCCTACAAGTTTAAAAACGTCCTGAAAATCATTCACTGTAGAATTCTAACCCAGAGCCCTCTCAGATGGTGGAGCCTCCATCAGTCCTTCCTTCTGGTATCTGTGGAATTCCTACTATGTGCAGAGTTCAAGTCTCACCCTCCTGGAGTGGACAGTGTGGTGAAGCCTGCGGTTATCTAAGCCTGACAGTGCTCAAGGTCAGAGCTCAGGTTAGGAATTTTGTTCACGCTCCTCATTCTTGTGCACACAGCAGACATTGCTAATCGATCCCACAGTCCTTCAGGCAGCCACGAACAATCTATCAGAGCTAGCACTGAAGATGACAACTACGGCTGTCCCTGCAGCAAATGGGCAAGCAGGATGCCAGCGGCAGGAGTAGAGAGACTGCTCCATGCTGCCCTCCTGTCACTCTCCCAGACCCAGACCCTTGAAATCCTATCTGATCTCCAGATAGAACATGTGATGCCCGTCATTGCCCTGGGCTGGCATTCCCATACAACAGTAAAGAACTTGGGGGCTCGGTGCACTTTTACATGGGATGGGGATGAATAACAGGCAGCTGGACTGCAGGGCCTTGCTCTGCTGCTTCCTGGCGCCTCCAGGAAAGATGTCCCAGGTTCCCTGGGGAAATGGACAGATCAGGGCTCAACTGCCTGAGCCACCACGTATGAGCTGTGTGACCTGAAGCAAGTTTCTGTGTTCTCTCGACCTCTGCTTTTTCGCTTGAAAATGGCCAAAGATACCTACTCCTCAGTATGTACCCAAAGTGGCCAGCACAGTGTGGGGCATGTGTTAGCACCATACAGAGGCCGGGACTCCTCTGTCCCCTCCTCTACACGCAGCAGGGCCAAGGTGCACAGGAACCATCACAGGCCCTGTCACCAAGCAGCTCATGAAGGATGTGACCAAGAACCAGGGAGCAGGTTGGCTGGCCCCCTTTCTCCCCGGCCTCAGATCTCTAACACCCAAGGAACCCACCAGCTAGGAGAACTTCCTCTCACAGGCTCGCTCTCTTTGCTTCTTTCCCTCCCTCGCAGCAAAACTGCTTGGTGGCCCATTCTGCCTCTGTCCCCAAGGCAGTTCCAAGGGCCCATCTTCCGTCCTGCAGAAGTCACGGCAGCAATTCCACTAATGGGAAGCAAGACGAATGGTACCCAGTGCCCAAAGTGTACGAGGTGAGCCAGCATGAGGGGGCGGTTCCAGGGGGAGGAAAGTATTGCCGGAACTCACCCTCCTTTGGGGCCTTATTAGGTCTTGAAAGAGCCACCGCACTCGCTAAAACCTGCTTTTGCCAGCAGAAGCCTCGTTTTACAAATATATAGCAACAACACCACCACCACCACCAACAACAAAAAACCCGTAAATGGGAAGAAAACCCTGAAGACTTCACTCCCCTGCTGCAGCAAGGCCGCTAGCAGCTTGGAGCTGGAGTCTTTAGCCTCCCCGACTCCCACTTTAAATAAACGGGCCTAAATGCCAGCTCACCATTTTGTGAACACAGAATGCGGCTGTCCCTTGCTGGTTAAGGACTGTTCACAACAGTGGGATGGGACAGCTCAGGGAACATGTTCTTCTAAAAGACGTGCCTCTTCCAGTTGCCATTGACCCCTATCACCCCTGCTGCCAGCCCCAGGAGGGGCTTGACACGGGCCCCCTCTCCAGAAGTCACAGCCTTCAGTCTCTTGTCTTGAAAACCAGTGGCATTTCGAAGGTGTTTTCCTTGTGGGATGGGCGTCCATTTCTACAATCATGCAGTGGGTATATTCCCCCTCCACTGCTCGTTTCCGCTAAAGCTGCTGAATTATTCCTTTGGCCTTGGTCCGTCCAAATGCGAACTGAAGGTGGAAGCTTCAAATTGGAGGCAGCTGTGGGTGACAGTGACAGAGGAAGCAGTCGGGCCACCCAGAGCTGTGTGACCCAGCAAGCTATGGAGCCTCTCTGGGCCCCAGCTTCCTCATCCAGATCTGAGGCTAACCCTATCCACCTGCCAGTTCTCAAGCAAGGAGTCAACGCAGCCCTGGCCACTCTGAACACCCACGGCTGGCTCTCTTCCTCCCAGCACCCAGCACCACGCTGACACACAGGAGGTGCCCATGAACGACCATCGCTTTGAGCAGAACTCATGGCTTTTTGCTGCCCAAAGTAACAAAGACATCCATTCACATTAGAGCTCAGTGGTTTAGAGACTGTATTCTTGGGGTTGAAGGCCTGTGTTCAAATCCTGGCTTGGCTCTGGACTGATCCAGCCTTGCTCAGCCACGCTTTCCTACTTTGCAAAGTGGAACTGCTAGGACCTGCCTCGTGGGCTCCTGGAGGTCTCAATGCGATTATGAACAGCCAGCCCAGCCCAGGATCGCCCCTGGGGCCAGCACATTGGCGACCCGCGGGAGAGGGTAGGAAAACCCCCACATTCCAACTGAGAAAAACCATTTCCTCAGAGACATCTGAGAGAGCAAAGCCTTGTAGGACTCCTGGGAGAGCTGGGACCTTAAACACAGGCAGGATGCTCAGTCCCCAGGAGAGAGGTGCAGGGGATTCCACTCTAAGGGCAGCTGGGGACACCACACAGCCCCACGCTGCTGTCCCGTACTGCCGCCCAAACAGGCATGGCTTTCCTTGGGACGCAGCCCCGCTGCTCTCTGGCCAGTAACCCTGATTCATCCTTGTTTATGAGCCAGAATGCCAGCTCCATGGGGGCAGGGACTTTGTCCCTGGGCTTCATTACTGGGTCTCACGGCAGTGTGTGGCTCATTCAGATAAATGAGTGACTAAACTAGGGGGCAGAGGTGAACTGCAAGGAGCTGAGTGACCTCCCCCTTATCTCAGCCTGGAGCGGTGCTCCCGAGTGTCACAGGGGCCACCAAGCTCCAATCTTCACCCCACACACCGTCACTGATTATCAGTACAATAACAGTCACTGATTGTTGAATGCCAGCTCTGCACCTGGCATACAACTCGGCCCCATGCTAGCCTACCCACTGCAACATAAAAACTCCCTGTGACAGGGGCCCATGTGACCCCGTGCTTCACCAATGAGAAAACTGAGGCCTGCAGGGGTCACGGTGGGCGAAGGCAGAGGTGTGACCTGCATCCAGGTTGGTCTGACTTGCCCCTCCCCTGCTGGGCATGAGAAGGGCCGCAGAGCTGGCTGGATCTTGCAGGAGAAAAGCTGGGGCCACAGCCCCCGGGCCTGGCCCCTGTCCCACCCAGCACCCCCTTGGGGCAGCAGACCCAGCCATGCAAGGACTGCAGTCACCTAGATGTGCCTGGCTGCACAAAGAGCACTGGCTTGGGGCCAGCAGGGCCTGGGTTCAAGTGTTTCCAGACCACGTGGCTTAGGGATTTGGAGCAGTGATGTCCTTTCAGGCACCTCAGTTATCCTCATCTGAAAAATGGAGCCAGTCCAAAGTTGTCATGAGAATGAGACAAGGAAATGGAAAGTACCCGGCCAGCTCTGTGGCGCATAGTAGGTAGTGAGTAAGCTTTAGCTCCCTCTCAAACCTCCCTGTGGCTGCCCGGCCCCAATCTCAGGGCTGGGAACAGTATGGGCAGCTGGGGGAATCCAAGCTCCCCATTCTCTCTGATCTCTGGGGCACTGTTGCTTGACATTTTCCTGAACTTGTCATTCGATCTCTGACCTTTGTTACTGCACCTGAGAGGATGAGTTTGTCAGTGTAGTAATAACAAGCCACAATGTGATGAGCCAGGTCCACGGGGTGTCCTTGGCATGAGAGCCCCAGATGAGGAGGCTCCTGACACAGTGACTCGGGCCAGCAGCCTGCAGACAGTGCCTCGGAGCACAGTTCTCCCTCCCAGTGAGAGCTGGCCCAGTCCTTACTGACAATGGGACCTTAATCTGCTGGATACAGGTGTGAGGGTGATGGGTGGCTTCATGCACCAGTCACACCAGCCCTCTCTCTGAAGGGAGCCCGTGTGTAGGAATCCGCTGTGTCCACACCCTGACATTTCTGATGTTAGCTCTGGACGTGATTTTGAGTGGTGTTTGGTGGAAGCACAAAGTATACGCTGGGGTTCAGAGCCTCAGCCCTCAGCTGCGCCCCTTCCTCCTCCCAGGGGCCTGGGTCAGGTATGGGGGTCAGGGTGAGGTACGTCCTCTCACAAGGACATGGAGAGGGGCCCCAGGTACCCACAAACACCTGTCCTTACCCTGAGTGTCCTTGTGCCTGAGGGAACATGACACTAACAAAACGCATCACGACAGGTGGAGAGAGAGATTGCAAAGGAAAGGAAAAGCTTGTTGCCTATTCCTTCCCGCTTTGGGAACAAGGGGACTGGCATTTCCATTGGCACTGGTCTTGCCTTCCCAAGGTTATAGCTGGCCTTGCATTCCACTTACTTGATCCCCTGATCTGCTCTGCCTGGCTCCAGGGCCCTAAGTCTCCGAACGAGTGGAAGACACCACTAGGTCTCTAACTGTCCCTGCCTGAGAGGCCGCTCAGACCCTCAGGCCCAGCGGGGGCCTCGTTCACCAAACTTCTGCGTCGGTCTTTACTGCTGTCCGTTCCAGGCCCTGCGTCAGGTGCTGGGGATGTGACATAGATCGACCTCCTGACGCCCCTGCTCCGGAGCTGCTCCCAGGACTACGAGTGGCAGAGAAACAGGCAGGACAAATGGAAGCCGACTCAGGGACACGGCACTTAGCACATCCACCAGGTGCATCGAGGAACGGCCACATCGGGTGGCACCCTCAGGTGGCTCTCTGAAGGAAGGGATTCTGGTGTCAACTCTGTGAGACACAGGAGCGCTCCTCTGTAATGTAGCAGGGGCCGCCTCAACTTCACTGGCTGGGCTGTCCCTCCATTTCTGCCAGGGATCTGCAGGGAGTGGGCAAGGCTGAGGCTGGGGACCCAGGGCACTGCCGGGGCGGGGGCAGCCTGCTGGGAACTCCCTGAATGACTGCGGAAGGGCGAGAACCAACATTTCACATGCGGCCACTGGACCATGGTGGCGTTCCGTGCTGCTCACCATGCCATGGAGGGGTCGGCCCGCCCTGGGTTAGATGCCAGTCCTTGTGGCTGCTATTTTTGCCTGACACCTTACAGACACGGCCCGCCTTTCCTGTGATTTAGACAGCTCAGTTAGTGCTGAGCAAGTGGTGCCCCGGGCAGGAGCACAGGACCTCTCTGATGTGAGCAGAATGCGATGAAAAGCTTAAGTCACAGAGTTGGGTCACGTTGGCTGCGGGGTCTGGGGCAGATGGTGGGTCTGCCTCGGGCCTCGGTTTCCCACATGGAACTTGGCATTACTGACAGTCCCATCTTCTCAAGGATGCTGGGAGGATGAAGTGAAGTGACGTCAGTGAGGAATGTGGCACACAGCAAGTGCTCAGTGAATGTCAGTCATGGAACCCCAAGCCCCGAAACCCCACAACATCACACGAGAAGCCCTGGCTTGCACGATGCCTCTCAGGATTGAGAGAATCTGCTCCCTTCTTTCTAGCATCTGCCGCGACGCTGCTCCCAGACACCCCTCCCCCCCACCGTCAGGTCGCATCAGCCCATAAATATTTAAACAACATGTCATCAGATTATTATAACATATGATCTATAGCACTGATGTGCTGCAGTTCTGTGCATTTGGGCTTCATTTTCAGAATATCGAGACATAAAATATTTATGTATTTAGCCAACCACGAGATCTCACATTCTGTCTCACAATGCTGGGTGGTGGCGAGGCGCTGAACTGAGACTCGACGTGCGAAGGGGATGCCTTGTTCTCACGTTGCTTCCTGGGGCATCTGGATGGTTTCGGGTTTGTTCTGGAGATGTCATCGCACGGCCTGTGGGGTCTGTCACAGCAAGCAGAGGCCTGGGTGGGAAGAACCCGTCACATCGCTCCAGCCTCAGGGTCATTTTTATGGATCTGCACATAGTAGGTATTTGGTAAATGTTGCCCAGGTAATAAAAGCATTCACCTTGAGCCTGTGGTACCACCCAGGCGGCTGGGGCACAGCAGGGACTCAGTTGCATTTCCGTCTAGTTCCTTTTTATCATCAGCGCCAGGCACACAGCAAGGACCAGAGAACACATCTAGATGGGCAGCAACCAAAGGAACTGCCAGATAAAATTGTGACCAGATAAAAAACTTAATTAGCCCCTAAATTAATGAGGGACAATGACTTTCTATCTGCTTGTCTGAATTAAGCTGCCTAAGACCCTCCTCCTGAGAAATACAGGCTCTCCATAACCTGCACTGCGTAGGCAAAGGGGTTTTTCTGCATAATTAAATATCTCAATTGCTACCATTAGCACATCACAGTGACCATATGTCCCGAAATTTTTAGCAGTGTGCAGTTTCAAGGCTGCTGCCCTCCAAGTTGCTCGAGCACCCAGGAACTTCTCACACACCAGTGACCGAAAGGGATCTTCCAACTCTCCTGTTCCCAAAAGGCACTAAAATACTTTTACAGATCACTGCTCTGTGGGGAATGGGGAAGGCAGGGTTAGCTGGTGCCTAACCTATAAATGATCGATGTCTGCAGATGCGGGATACCACCGAAGTATGCCCACAGCAGAGCAGCTGGCTTGGAGCGGAGGAATTTCCTTTGCATGTTTTCCCAGGAAGGCAGAGCAGGACCTGGGCTGATGCCTGCTTCTCCCAGCGGCCCCCTGCTGAGGAGCATGTGACCCTGACCGGCAACCTTGCTCGTGCTGGTGATCCCAGTGTGCACCCCAGAAGAGCCTCAGCACCCACTGCCCATTGCCCCTTAGAGAAAACCACAGGACTGTTACAAATGCCATGCTGTGTCACCCCTGGGCTGGTTCCAAGAGCATGCAGTCTCCACCCTTGTCCCCAGCCTCTGCAGAGACAAAAATGAGACAGTCCTCATTTCCTCCTGGGCACGCTGAGGGGGCTGGCATTTCAAACAAACACAAAAGGCCACTAAAATTCCTGAGACGACGAACAAAGGAAATGCACACACCCTGAGTCAGTGCATACTGGGGTCCCTCCGGAACCGAATCCAGCCGGACTCTGCTGGACCTGCCAGGCCCCGGGGGTGGGCTCCCCTCCTCCACTCCATCTGCTGTCATGTGGTGCCCGGGGATCCTGTCGTCTGGGCTCCACCCTGGTGGCCCACTGACGTCACACCAGCAAGGGTGTCACTGCCCCTCGCAATGCTGGTTTCCCTATTCTGGGTTGGGAAGGAATTCTGAATTCTGCACATTTGCCAAACAGCAAGGTGTGTGTCCAGAGGGCTTTGCCCCCGCCCTTCTCCAAGCAGCCTCACAAAAGATTAACCCTCCCAGCACGCTGGACAGGAAATGCAGCTTTAGGGCTGGGTGTGTAGCTCCGCGGAGTGCACCGGGCCCTGGGTTCAATCCCTAGCACCTTAAAAATACGCAGCTTTAAGACATGGCACCAAGCATTCCCCGTCACCCAGCTCCTCCCACACTGTCACTAAGAGCCACCTATGCAGAGAACAAGCAGAGGAAGGAGCCCCCAAAATCGCAGGGCAGGCACTTTCAGGCTCAGGTCTTTCCCACAGGTGAGGACCCCTTATCTGAAATGCTTGGGACCAGAGGTGGTTCTGATTTCAGAGTCATTCAGATTTTGTAATCATTTGCACAGACTTTTTAAAATGTGAAAATCTGAAATGCTCCAAAATCTGAAACTTTTGAGTGTCACACCATCAAGCTGGTGCTAGAAGACTTTCAGATAATTAACTGGCTTCCACTATATGCCAGTGCACTGAGGATACAAACGCGATCGGGGCAGCCTCTGGCCTCTGGCGGTGGCCTTCCTCTAGCCATGGACACAAGGACCAGGTACTGGGAAGCCAGCGTCGGTTTCTTCATCCACAAAACAGGCCTGTCAGTACCCATGCCACAGAGAGGATCAAAGGCGAGGAGGCAGAAGCACACACCAGCTTCACGACGCCCCGATCAGTCAGGGTCCGTCGCCCCACAGCCCTAGCCATCGCTTCACCCTGCAGTCTACCTGCCCTCCAGGCCTCCTTCAGCCTCGAGGGTTCCTCCAGGCCCAGCTCAGATGCCCCTTTCTGCTGGTATCCTCCTATGTCCTCACACAGTGAGGCCCAAAAGATGCCTCCAGCAAAACACTCACATGAACCTACAAAAGGGGTCATGACACAACTCCTGTCCCCAGCAGGTGCTGATAGGCCAAGGTGCAGGGTCATCAGAGGACGTCTGTTGTCAGCTGAGTCTTAGTAAGGTGTTAAGTTGCCCGGGCTGGACTCAAACTTGCAACCCTCCTGCCTCAGCCTCCCAAAGGGCTGGTATTACAGCGCCACCACTCTAAGCTCGGAGGTATTTCTTGAGTGAATGGAGGTGCCGCACTCCGGCACACAGGGAGCCCTGGCTGGCAGGATGGAGTCTACTTGCCCAGAGGCCAGGATGCCTTGGCCTGCAAGTTGGGAGAGTGATCAATACTGAAGCCATGGAGCAGCTACAGGTACACGTGAGATCTTAAATTGGTCAAGGTTTCTCTTCCTCAGTGTCCCCATCTGGAAAATGGGAGACTTTTGTGGTTTTCTTTTTTCTTTTCTTTTTTTTTTTGGGGGGGGTCTTTTTGAGGCAGGGTTTCACTATATGGTTCAGGCTGGCCTTGAACTCACTTTGTAGCCCAGGCTCGCCTCAAACTCGTGGCGATCCTCCTGTCTCAGCCTCCAGAGTGCTGGGATTATAGATGTGTGCCACTATGCCTTGCTGTGGTTTCCTTTTTTTCTATTAACCATCAGACTTCTTTCTGGGTTTTTTCCCAAGTAACATAAAAGTATTCTTCTTCTTCTTATTATTATTATTATTATCATTATTATTATTATTGGTGCTGCTGCGGATTGGACCCCGGGGCCTCGCACAGGGTAAGCAAGTGCTCTACCATGGAGCAACACCCCCAGCCCCAAAACAACAATTTCAAATTGGTACATTCACAATGCTGTGCACCCCATCACTTTATCTAATTCCAAATGTTTTCATTTTAAAAGGAAGTCTGCACCCTTAGGTCCTTGTTCCTCCATTCTCCCTGCTGCCAGCCCTGGTCACCACTGACCCACTTCTGTCCCTGTGGGCTTCTCTAGCCTGGAGACCTCCCATAAGCACCTTTTCCTGCACTAACTCCTGGACAAACCTCCTTACGGAAACAGGTGACCAGAGGGCAGGCTGGCTTTCCATCCCCTCCCCAGAGCTCATATCCCTTATCCTTAGTGGCCTTTCCGGGGGCGGTGTGCTTCCAGGCCCCTTTCCAGAATTCTATTCCTAGACAGGCATGGCAGCACAACACCTGGAATCCTAGCACTCAGGAGACTGAGGCAGGAGGGTCGCTGTTAGTTGGAGGCCAGCCTGGAGTACCTGGTGAACTTAAGGCCAGCTCGAACTACCTAGCAAGACCCTGTCTCAGAAAACAAAAACAGAATTCTATTTCCAAAGTTAGGTTTCTCAGGCAAATCACCCCAAATGGTGCCTAAGAATGGAGGGTCAGGGTGTGTGGGCCCATTTCCCAGGTGAGGGGTGGAGTCTGGGCCCACGGATGACCCTCACAGGAGGCATGACAGTATCCTGACAAGCCACTGTAGGGGTTTCGGGGTGAAGAGCTGGGCAGAGTCCACAGCAGCCACCTCAGCAGGAGCAGCCACTTCTGGGGGACTCTCTTCTCTCTCAGGGAGCCCCAAACAGCTAAGCCCCAAACACAACCAAGTTACTCAGGCCTTGCGGTACGGGGCCTCTGAGGACTCTAGTGGGGACGGGAGGGACAAGGTCACAAGGTCGCGCAGCCCCACGGCCCGCCCAGGTCTGTGACGGCCACTTCTGTCAGCACAGGCTCTGCCCGGCCGAGCTGTGTAAATAATTAACAAAACATCTGCCCACTTCATAGCACACCGCGCCGACACAGCTCTGGGGCCTCCACAGACTTTTCGATCCTCGCCAAAACTTGGGGGTTCGCTGGCCTCGCCTTTAGGGGAGTGGATTTCAAACACTTTCCTGAGACACCACAGGGCCCCTGGCAGTTAGATCCTGCTCCTTTCCAAATGGCCGCTGTCTCCTTTCCGTAACTTTGGGGGTCACTAGCAGAGAAAAGTCCTTCAGAGGCAGCTGAAGGGGTTCTTGGCACCCCCCCACACACACACCCGTGAGGCCTCCCCAGAGGCTCTAAAAGGGTTCCTGGCAAAGAGATGATTCCCCTGGCTTTGCAACCCACGCAGGGCCTTAGTAACAATCCTTCTACATCATTTCAGGGAACCATCATTCGGTACTAAAGGAGTGCTGGTCACTTCGCTTAGTCCTTCACTCCCACTGTCCCAGGTCATAAAATTGTCCATTTTCTAGATTGGGAAAATGAGGCTGGGCACAGCAACAGACTTGCTCCTGAGTGGTAGGTCTGGGTGGGACTCAAACCTCACTCCATTTGGAGGTGAGGCTCACCTTTTTGATGTGATGAGTGCCTCCTGGTCTTGGGGCCTCCGTTTCCCTTCTATAAAATGGGCAACTGGGATAGATGGTAAGTCTAAAAGTCCACAACACATAAATGCCAATGATCTTTTTTTTGGAGACAGTCTCACTATATATTCTAGGCAGGCCTTGAACTCACTGCAAACCTCTGCCTCAGCCTCCCCAGTGCTGGGATTACAGGCATGAGCCACCACGCCCGGCCTATGTCAGTGCTCTTCTCCACCCCCCACTTTCCAACTCGGTGCTCTCTCTGGCTTGGGCACCCACCAAATTCCTGGTTGCGGCCTATACCGATCAGAACTGCAGGTCACCAGTAAAGTAACTGCCTTCCTTTGCAGGCCTCTCCCCCAAAAACACCAGTTTCAAAGAACCTGAGCTCAAGCAACAGAGGGGGCAGGTGTTGGCAAAAGGGGCTGTGAACAAGTCCCAACTCCGCAGCAAGGGCCCCTTAGAGGGTCTGAGGGATGAACCCCAGCAGCCTGATACAGGTGGCGGACAAGGTGGGGGCAGGTCCTTAAATGGGTCTCTGTCCACCAGAGCCAGACTGATTTTGAAGTGTGAGGGTTAAAGAGTTTGGGGAAAAGGCAGGCTGCAGGCAGCTTCCCTCCCCTCCCCGGTCAGAATTCCTTCACACTCTATGGAATTCCTACACAAAGCCCCTTTTTTTCCCTTCTATGAGGTCACCACCGTGCAGATGTCTAAGAGGAGGAAAGAACAGCTCCATGTGAATGGAGGCTGTTGGAACTGAATGCATTTCAGACCCTGGCAGCCCCACCTTTGATTCCAAGGCCCCCCTCGCGCCCAGCTCCAGGGACAGCGGCCTGAGCTGTGACCCTGCCGAGTGGAAGCCAAGAAGCCTGGCTAGAAGACCAGTGCCTCTGCCACCACACCACACAGAAGTCCATGGAAAAATCCAGGACTGGAGACGACAGTGCAGCCTGTGGATGTGGACCTGCTTTCACACAAGGGAGTCCCGCTAAGAGGAACAATATCAAAACGCTAGATCACACTCCGAACGCCGGTTCCCAGCGTTCACGTCACAGGAAACGACACGAGGACTGGCTGCCCCAACGCCGTCTCTGTCTGGATGTGGAGTCGGAGGAGGCCGTCGGTTGAAGGATGGACTATGTGTATGTCCCGGCACAGACAGGACTGGGTGACGCTGGCGGCATAGTGGTTTTGTTTTGTTTTGTTTTGTTTTACGACTAATATTTTCCTAAAAAGTTACCTTGCCATTACCCAGAAGTCAGAAATGAGAAGACAGCCAAATACCAAAGATGCACCGAGGCCTGTCATAGTCACCACACCTGGCTGTCCCTTGCCTGTCACTTCAAAGCCCTCTTTGGACAGGACCACCCCTCGAACCACAGCACCGCAGAGCTCCGAATCCCCAAGTGACGGCCCGGGAAACTTCCACGGCCTGTCAGCTTCACTCCCTAACAATGACATCAGCAAAAAGAAAAAAAGATAAAAATGTAGCAACGAGGACTATTTTTACCTCCCCCAAATCACAGGCCAGACGGGAGAGAAATCCATCAATGCCAGAAATGCGCCTGAGCCTTTGCAGAAGATCTATTATTTCACACCTTAAATTAACGCATCTTGAAGCAATTTGCAAATGTTCATCAATATGCAGGGAAGACTTGGAAGGAAAAGAAAAACCTTTCCCCTTCAACACCAAAGGGCACTTGGTGGGGCACAGCACAGCCCAGGGCACGCAGGTCCTTCTCCCTAACATACCAACTTAGGCGCAGGGTATCAGAAACTGAGATGGAAATGGGAATGAACGAGGACACAAGCTCCAGACTGAAATGACAAGTGACAAGAAGCCTTTGTAGGACCGATCATGTTGCCAGATATTCAGAACAGAGTACGGCCCTGTGCTAGGACTTTGCCATCCCCAGGGGTCGGGACGCTGAGCTCTTCCTGGGGCAGCGTCCGGCTTCATCCCACACAAGCCTGGGGGTGCCAACCGGTGTCTAATCTCGGGTCATTCGCCAGGGCTCCCCCTCCCCCTCCCAGGCTTGGTCCAACTCGAGAAGAGGAAGGAAATATTATTCTCTTTTTGACAATTGTTTTGACACTTCCCTTATGAAACCGATCCATGGCACTTGGAAAGGAAAGCAAATATGTAAATGGCAGCCCCTTCTCTCTGGTAGCTCTGGCCCTGGACACTGGCCATCTCCACCAGAGGTGGAAGAGCAGGCAGAGAAGGCCGGCAGTGCCTTGGGAAGACCAAGTCAGAGCGCTGGAGCCACATCGGCCTGCAGCAACCTGGTTTTGCAGTGCCTTAGAGAAGAACACAAGCCAGAGTACAAACACTTCAATCTTGGAGTCACAGGTGTGGGTTCCAATCCTGACTTTGCTATTTCCCAGTTATGACCATGCCCAAGTGACTTAACCTGGCAAGTTTTCAAGTTCAGCAGGAAAGCTAAGGGATCTGCTGGGACAAACCTGAGTTCAAATCCAGAGGCTACTGGATAGCACGTGACCTCTGACACCCTGGGGAATCTCTCTGTAGCCAGTTTCCTCATCTGTAAGCCAGGCATCATTAGTTCCTATCGCATGGTGTTGGTGAGTGGGTGGAGTGAGATAAATCACTTCAAGTTAGGAGCACCATGCCTGGCACAGGGCACATCCTCAACAAATGGGGACCCATTGGTGACAGGGTTCCTTTGACAAAATTATGTAAATCAGTTCGTTTCTGTGAGATTCAGTTTTCTCGTCTGTAAAATGGGCAGAATACTCCCTATCTCATGGTGAGAATTGAATGAATGTGTGTGAAAGCCTTCAGCACCCTATCTGTAATGTCCTGGGTGTAACAGAAACGGGAAGGGTTGCAAAGTCACACAGGTGACCCAGGGTTCTGTCACCACTCCCCTTTCGGCTCTGCCAGGGCACAGGTTTGACCTCTCTGAGCCTCAGTTTCAGCGGTACTTGAAACCAAAAGCCACTTTCTGCAGCAAAAGACTCCAGGGAGGAGCAAGACCCCCCACACCAGTTCCCAGCACACAGGAGGCACCCCACAAATGCGTCTCCTCCCCTTTTCCCTCCTGTCCTGCTTGTTCCCACCTGAAACGCCCCCTGGCACAGCCAGGAGCTCCATTTCTGCAAAGCTGAACAGCTCTAACTTCAGACCAACCTGGCCACTGCCTAAATCTGACACTTGCTTTTCGTGGAGATAGAAACTACTTTTTAGTCATTTCCGAAGCAGACGGTACAGCAGAGGCTGACAAACCACAGGGACCATTTTAAATCCTGGGCCTTTTCTTCTGGGAAGTTAGGCAAGAACCTTCCCAAATGTTTGCTGTGGGGCTCTCTGCCAGGGAGTGACTCATTCCAGGCTCCCCACAGGCGTATTTTATTTGGGGGTGGGGGATCCAGGGAGGGCCTGGCCTTGATGGGGGAGGGGGAGGCAGCATTTCCAGCAAATCCAGAAGGTAGTCTTTTTTTTTTTAGGGGGGAGGGCGAAAAGAAAAAGAATTTTCCTTCCAGGTTTTGTTTGCTGAAAGGCAGCATCCAAAGTTCAAGCTGAAGTCCCCACGTTGGGAGCAGGCGCCTCCAAACAGGCTCCGCGCCCTCTCAATGAAATTCTTCTTCCATTAGCGACATGGTTTTTAAACGTGCCTTGAAAGTTCTCCTGCACGCACAAGAAACTCCTACGACGACATTTTCCCTCAGAAAGGCAAGTTGACTTTTGAAATGCAGGGGAGATAGGGTACTCTCCAGTTTCTAAAGTTTGTCTTACAGCAACTGAGACTTCTGACTGTGAAGACTGTCAACATTTATAAAGCACACACGTGCGTGCACACACACACACACACACACACACACACAAAAACCTGTCAGTCAAAATTGTAAGGACAGTTCTCAGAAAACGGGTCCCAAGCTTGCTATGACCAATGTGTTACCATCTTTGGGGCTCACATTTAGAGACCAGGCACTGTACAAATAAATCAGACCCAATTAACTATTTAGCAGTACAAGTGGAGAGAAGCCAAGACGCACAGTATCTGAGGGCCCCAGGACCCCACCCCTTCCAACCTGGGGACAGGGTCACAATTTGACCTGGCTGGAGCGAGCCAAGAACAAAGCCAGGGAATCCAGACGGTGTTCAGGAAAAGTGAACAGAAGTCTCTTGGTGCCCCGTGAGGTACCCACCTCAGCCCTATGTCCCCCAGCCTTCGTGGCCTTGGAGGGTCCTGCCAAGGCCTGGCTCCAATTTTTGCACATGTACCAGGCCGAGCCAGGATCTGGGAGTCACCGAATCAGGATGTGTACCCACCCTGCGCCCACCTTAGCCCTGCTGCCCTACATGCTTTCCCCAGCATCGAGGCAGGCAGTGGGGCATGGCACACCCATGTGGCTTGGGGGCACAACGTGTGTGTCGGGGGGGTTCGGCCTAGATAAACACACTCATTCCTATATACAAATGATACACTCATAAACACATATGCACTCTTTGGCACTCGCAAACATGTGCCTGCGATCACTTATGAACACTCAGACACGTGGGCACACGGACTCCCGGAGACCCACACTCCGCCAGGCTCTAAGCGCACATCCTGGCCCACAGTAAACACGCGGTGCGGGGATAAACGCGGGCCAGGCCCGTTTCCCGGGGATACGCTACCAGACCCCCGAAGTGCGCGCGCGTGCCACACCACGCACACCCGGGACAGATGGACACGAGCCCACGCAGGCCGCCGCGCCGCCGAACGCGCCCCGCTCCCACCCGCACCCCAGCCTTGCGCGCTCCCGCGCGGCCCCGCGGGGCTCGGGCGCGCGCCCACGCCCGACCCGGCGGCGGGGAGACGGCCCCGCGCCCCCCTCCCTGGCTCGCGCGGCCCCGACCCCGGCCACTCACCAGCGGGCGGCGGGAGCACCGGGCGCGGACAGCGGGCGCCGGCCCAGCGGCGGGTCCCACACGAGTTGGCGACGCTGCTCCACCGGGTTCCGCCGCCGCCGCCGCCGCCTGCGCGCGCCCGCGCCCGCCCCGCCCCTCCCCGCCGCGGGGCCGCGCCGCCCCCCTGCGCTCGTGCGCGCGGCCGCCACGCAGGCTCGAGGGAGGGGGCGCCTGGCTGCGCGCTCCCATGGCCGACCCTCCCGCGGCGCCGCGCTCGTGGGACGCCCAGCGATCGGCTCAACCAGGGTCCCCCGCCCCCATTTCACAAGTGGGGAGACTGAGGCGCGCGGCAAGTCCGGGCCAGCAACCCGCCTCTCCCCGGGCTCCAGACCCTTGGGGTGGGATCTGCAGTCAGCCAGGCCCTGGACCTCTCCAGCGCGTTTTTGGGGTCTCTGTCAGCTAACATTGTTCCCATCACAGCCCCATCCGACAGAAACTGCAAGAGCTTCTTGTGCCCCGGCTGAGTGTCGGCACTGAAGCCGGCTCCAAGGGTGTCCGCATGTGGAGAAGGCCCTGTCCCTGCCCTCAGGGCTCCCATCTCATTTTAGCACATCCCCGCCCCCCACGGACCCCGGACTGCAAGAGTCAGTGTGGCACAGGTTTCTGGAAGGAGAAACCCACTGAGGAGAGCTGCAGACCCCTGCTTCGCTTCCTGAAGAGACCCCCCCCACACGCGCACTGGCCCGAGCGCATGCTCCCGCCCGGGACAGTTCCTCTTTCCACTCTTGCTGCTTCTGCTGCGCGTTTTTCCTGCCAGCCGCCCGGAGCGGCCGCTGCTGAATGTGCCCCCACTGACTGAGCCCCATGACAACGACAGCCACAAACCGCGTGTACCAGACTCGCGGCTGCACGCTTGTGTTCAGTCCCACAGCGCTCTGTGAAGGAGGCCGTATACTACTCTCTGCCCATTTCACAGACGGGCTTAATGAGGTTTAGAAATGAAACTTAGGAAAGCTCTTGCCCAGTGGCCCAGGGGTGAGTGGTTGAGCTGGAAGAGGCGCCGCAGACCATCTAATTCCAGCGCCTGCTCGCCTTGTAGCCCGGCCTCGTGAACGGCGAGGCTCTGCGCTGCTGGTGTGGGAAGCGGCAGCCTGGTCTCTGCACTTACTGATGAAAACGTGAATGACATGGACCAACAGGGGAAAGGGATCATTCTGCAAACTGTTTAGTCGTTTAGCTGAGAATCTGTTCACAGCCTCGCATAATATACATCACAATAGCAGGTAGACAGAAAAGTTAAATATAGGAAATAAACACCTCAAGATGAGCAAGTTGGTACACGCCTGTAGTCCCAGCTACTCA